>JAJPUD010000471.1:0-78413 GCA_023553655.1 Myrmecobius fasciatus | reverse complement strand
TGGGCTGGGCTGGGCTGGGCTGGGCTGGGCTGGGCTGGGCTGGGCTGACGGATTTCTCCACAGCTGGAAGTTCTATTTGCTTCTTTGAGGAACTGGGTGGGGAAGGACAGTTTGACTGAATACTGGAGATGTACTCCTTATAGGAAAAAATCATGTTACCTTCTGGAATGAATTAAAGACAAGTACTGAGGCACCAATGTATATCTATACTATTATAGCAAAAATGCCCTCCTGACTAGGGCCTTAAGATATAAGATAGAGACCTTTTAGTCAAAGTAACTTCAAAATGCATAAAATAACAGATGACCTCTTAAGGCCCATTCAAGACTTACATACAAATACAAAGTACTCTTGGGGAAAAAAAAAAAAGAAATAATTAAAGGTACATTCATGATTTATGGTTAAGCCAGGTCAATATCATAAAAAATTACATTACCTTAATTAATTTACATATTTAGTACTATAACAATCATTTTACTGTGTAGAACTTGGCAATCCATAGGAGGAGGCACTATGG
The DNA here is from genome assembly GCA_023553655.1 of Myrmecobius fasciatus. Lineage (NCBI taxonomy): Eukaryota > Metazoa > Chordata > Mammalia > Dasyuromorphia > Myrmecobiidae > Myrmecobius > Myrmecobius fasciatus. Next base: position 77,896 of record JAJPUD010000471.1, on the reverse strand, counting down.
TTTGACCCTCTGCATTAGGTACAAGGATCTCCTGATTCAGAAAACTCCCTCTACCACTGAAGAACAACACCTCTGCACCTTAGTGTCTTAAAGAGTTACCCAGAGAACCAAGAGGTTAAGTAACAAAATTAGCATCTGTCAAAGGTGGGACTTGAATCCAAGACTTCCTAGCTCGAAGTCCAGCTCTTTATCTACTACAAAAAGTTTTCTCTCAGGCCTGGAGAGACTTACATGAACTGATGCTGAGTGAAATGAGCAGAACCAGGAGATCATTATACACGGCAACAACAGTACTATATGACAATTAATTCTGATGGACATGGCTCTCTTCAACAATGATATGTTTCAAACCACCTCCAATTGTTCACTGAAGAAAGCCATATACACCCAGAGAGAGGGATGCGAAATGTGGACCACAACATAACATTCTCATACTCCTTGATTGATGTTTGCTTACATTGTGTTTCCTTTATCTGATATATCGTTTGTGTAGATAAGATTTTTCTTGCACAGCAATGATAAATTTGGAAATATGTATACATATATTCGATTTGCCAATATTTTAACATAATTAACATGTAGTGGATATCCTGCCATCTAGGGAAGGGGTGGGGAAGTTGGGGGGAAAAATTTGTAATGGAAAGCTTATGTAAGGGTTATTGTTGAAGAATTACCCACACATATGTTATGCAAATAAAATAAAATTAAAAAAAAAAAGTTTTCTCTCAAAGTAACACCAATAAGTTGGAGGAACAAAAGATCTATAAGTGAAATTGAACAAAAATTAGGAAGGACAGAAAGGGAGCATTTTCAGATCTCAAAAACCATATTGTAAAAGTAGTAGCCATCAAAACTATTACTAGTTAAAATGTGGAAAAGTAAATTTGAAGAAAAAATTAGATAAGCAAAAATAAAAGATATTATAACCCAAGAATATAAAGTACTTGAGTAAAAACCGTCTATTTGATAACAACAGTTGACAAAACCAAAAAAAAAAAAACAATTTAAGTCAGCATTCTGCAGTAAGTTCCAAATGGATAAATGTATAAATGATCACATCAATTTTAAAAAGAGGGATGATGAAAAGAGGTATATTTTGTGGCTCCTAACTAAGGGGAGAGTTCTTAATCGAATAAACTACAGAAAAAGTCAATGATGATAAAAAAGTAAATTTTAATGGCATGAAATTGAAAAATGTTTGCACCAATAAAATTAGGATGAGAAGAATATCTAAGACTGATTATTTATGAGCAGAGTCTGATATTTAAGATATAGAGAGATGGAATACAACTATAAGATCAAAAAGCATTTATTACTTGATAAATTGTCAAAAGTTATGAAAAATTCTCAAAAGAATTTCAACTATAGACAACTATCCATAAAATATGTCTTCTAAATTATGCCTAATAGAAAAGAAAATCAAGACAACCTAGTAGTTATATCTCATACCCAGAAATTTGGCAAAGATTACAAAGGATAAAAATAAGTAATGTTTATTAATCAGTTTCAAGAACACTAGCAACCTAGCAATCCAATACACTGTTAGAAAAAAATCGCCTGTTTGACTAAATATTCATATTCTTTTGCCCTGAAATCCCATTGGCAGGAATGTATTCCAAGGAAATCAAAGACAGGAAGGAAGGTCAGATAGAGAGATATACAGATATAGGTAAAATTCATAGCAGCACTTTTTGTCATAGCAAAAATCTAGAAGCACTATAGGTGTCCATCTGTGGAGAAATGGCTAAACAAATCAGTCATGAATGTAAGAATATTATCGTTCATTAAGAAATGATGACGATCGCTTCTCGCCCTTTTGGCTAAGATCAAGTGAAGAAATGACGACTACAATGCATTCAGAGAAATAGATTTATATGAATAAATGCCGAGCAAAATAAATCAAGGAAAATAATATTAACAATAACAAAAGTATGTAAAGGAAAAAAGATTAAACAATGTGTAATGTTAATAGTCTAAGGTGTTCTCAGAGAAAAGAAAATGCATTTTTCTTTTGCTGAAGAAACAGACTACAGGAATGGAATGTTATACCTACTGCCAGTAGATGTTTTGATTGGTTTTACTGATATTCCAATTTTTTTTTCCTTTTTATTGCAACATTGGTAGAATGTTGATAATAAAAAGACAGGTCTCTGGTTTCAGAGGAAGCTTGGAACCATTAAAATAATATTTAAGTTTTCTAAAAGGCAATCCAGTTGACTCTTCCCTTCTTTAATTCTAGGCCCAACTCATTTTCTAGATGTATTTATTGCCTGCCCCAAACATATACGATAATGGAAAGGAAAACTCTAAAGTTAGCATATCCAGATACATTAGCAGTCTGGGCCAACAAACAGTCTTATCTACTTGATCTTTCCTGTCTTGATAATCAAGTCAATATGTTAAGTTAAAAAGTTTTTGTACAAACAAAACCAATGCAGTCAAGATTAGGAGGGAAGCAATAAATTGGGAAATCATCTTTACATTTAAGGGTTCTGATGAAGGCCTCATTTCTAAAATATATAGAGAATTGTCTCATATTTATAAGAATTCAAGCTATTCTCCAATCGATAAATGGTGAAAGGATATGAACAATTTTCAGATGATGAAATTAAAACTATTTCTAGTCATATGAAAAGGTGCTCCAAGTCACTATTGATCAGAGAAATGCAAATTAAGACAACTCTGAGGTACCACTACACACCTGTCAGATTGGCTAAAGTGACAGGAAAAGATAATGACAAATGTTGGAGGGGATGTGGGAAGGCTGGGACACTAATACATTGTTGGTGGAACTATGAACGGATCCAACCATTCTGGAGAGCAATTTGGAACTATGCTCAAAAAGTTATCAAACTGTGCATACCCTTTGACCCAGCAGTGTTTCTATTGGGCTTATATCCCAAAGAAATCATAAAGGAAGGAAAGGGCTCCACATGTGCAAGAATGTTTGTGGCAGCCCTTTTTGTAGTGGCTAGAAACTGGAAACTGAATGGATGCCCATCAATTGGAGAATGGCTGAACAAATTATGGTATGTGAATGTTATGGAATATTATTGTTCTATGAGAAATGACCAGCAGGATGATTTCAGAGAGGCCTGGAGAGACTTGCATGAACTGATGCTAAGTGAAATGAGCAGAACCAGGAGATCATTATACACGGCAACAACAATACTATATGATGATCAATTCTGATGGACATGGCTCTCTGCAACAATGAAATGTTTCAAACCAGTTCCAATTGTTCAGTGAAGAAAGCCATATACACCCAGAAAGAGGGTTGTGAAATGTGGATCACAACATAACATTTTCATGCTCTTGACTGATGTTTGCTTGCATTGTGTTTCCTTTCTCTGATTTTTTTTCTTGTAGATACGATTTTTCTTGCACAAAAATGATGTGTGGAAATATGTATACATATATTCTATTTGTATTTTAACATAATTAACATGTAGTAGACTTCCTGCCATCTAGGGGAGGGGTGGGGAGTAGGGGGGAAAATTTGTAACAGAAAGCTCTGTAAGGGTTAATGTTGAAGAATTACCCATACATATGTTTTGCAAATAAAAAGTTTTAATAATAAAAAAAGATAATCAACTCAAACTTTTGAGTTATTATAAAGCTCTTGGAAGAAGGTCTGCAATGTTCTGGGACTTAATCTGCAAAAAAGATGCATCTGGGAAAGCTCACTATCAACAAGGAGTCTCTTCCAACATGAATTCTACCAGTTCATAACAGAGCTGAACATCTCTGGCTAGTCTACATTTTCCTGTTTTATGCTTTGTTTGACATGTATTATCAGAAGGTCATAGAATAAGAATGTTTCTGTAGTTTAACTTTTAAGGAAATCTTGAATGATTCTGCTATATGAATGGGAGATATTGTTCAGTCATTTCAATCATGTCTGTCTCTTCATGACCTCATCTGAGGTTTTCTGGGTAAAGATATTGGAGTTATTTGCCATTTCCCTTTCCAGCTCATTTTTACAGATGAGGAACTGAGGCAAAAGGGTCACATAGCCAATAAGAGTTTCAGGATAAATTTGAATTCATGAAGATGAGTCTTCCTGACTCCAAGGGAAGTGCTCCACCTAGTTGTCCAGCTGGGAGATACCCTGTTAAAAGGAGATCTTTTAAAGTGGTTTGCTATTCCCAATCAAATACTTCTTTGTAATCAACAATTAGCCAAATGGGTTACCTAATCTTAATTCAAAATTGCTAAACATGTGGTTTGTTGTTTATGGCTTGTGAAATACTGCTTGTTCCTTTATACTCTTAATTAGGGATGTCCTTGATGCATATTTATATAATTCATGTAAGATTTAGTAGAAGTTGAAAAGAAAAGTCTGTAGTTATTAGATTCTCTTGGCTGACTTATTTTGGTATTAATAAAGCTTAATTTCCCCATCCTTTTGATATGCTCCTCTGTTCTCAGATAATTTATACCTTTATCCTTCAAAGCCCATATAGCTATGTTACCTCCCACATAGATCACCTCAATATGAAGTTTGGTGAAGCCAACTACTTTCCATCCCTTTGTTCTCTTTAGTCTTTTTCTCCCCCTAAATAAATCCAGATATTAGGATCCACAATAATGATCCCACTTGTCCCAGATAACATAAATAATGCTATAATAATTTTTTTACACTTTTTTAACCTGGAAAATCCTACATGAGCTCAAGCAAAGTGAAAAATACTATGTATATAGTGGTAGCAAAGTTGTGGGATGATCATCTGTGAATGACTGCTATTTTCAACAATACAATGATCCAAGATTACTCAAGAACTGATTGTGTCTGAAATACCGACTAAAGCATACTACTTTTACTTTCTTTTTTTCTTGAGAGTTTGTTTTTTGTGGAGGGAAATCTGTATTTCCTTTTGCAACATGATTTTTCTGGAAACGTTTTGCACAACTTCACATAGGCCTTCTCAGTAAGTGGTCTGGAGAGGAAGGTGGAGAATCTGGAACTCAAAATTTAAAAACAAATATAAAAAATTATTTTACATGTAACTGGGGAAAATAAAAATATTTAAAACAAAAAAAATTAATTCTTCTTGTCTCCACACTCTAGGGCTGATGTTGCTTAGTTGTATTTCTTTCCAGTCTTTGTTTAAACTGGTTGTATTCTCTAATGTGTATTTTTTAGATCATAATTGCTTATCACTATCTGTTCTTTCTCTTTGTAAGATTTTATGAATTAAGTATTCTAATTCACTGCTGTCTTTGCTTACTATCTCTTTTTCTGACAATTTATATTATTTAACTGTCTTTGTAAAATGAGTTCAATCAGTATTGATGTCTTTTCTATTATCTATTAACATAAGAAAAATTAAAACCTTAATATTTTTAAAAATAATCATATATATACTTATATATGTATATATATATATATATAAACTATATATACTTTTCTTGGACAACTGGAGTACTAATGGACAATTTTTTTCCATCTGGTTGGGGCAGGAGGGGGAAGAAAATGAGCACACAGAATTGGTAGGATTGAGGGAGATGGTAACCAGAATGAATAAAAGAGAAAATAGAAGGATTTTGTAGGCTTAAAGATAGCTAAGGATATTTGCAAGCAAACAGGAAAGAATCAGCAGAAATACTAAAAGTACCTGAGAGAGTAGGGATGATTGCTGGGACAAGATCTTGAAATAAGTGAAAGAAAATTGAATCAAGGGCACAGGTGAGGAAATGTGTAAGGTGAGAGAATTTTTGCTTGTGTAATAAGTAGAAAGGGATATATTGTCATTTAAGATAGAGAGGAAAAAACTAGAAACAAAGGTAAAGGAGTTAATTTTGAATGCCTTCAATCTTTCAATGAAACAAAGAAATTGTCAGTTGTTAATCGGGGTTTGAAGAAAGGAAAAAGTTTATAACGGTAACTGTAAGAACTGAGAAAGAAACATCATTGAGGGCCAGCTAAAGTTACATATTAATGAAATCAGCTTTTGTCTGATATAGGTTATACAAGTGCAGTCATGGAAACAGATTTCCAGACTTATTCATGTTGTGAAAAAAGAAACAAGACAAAAGGAAAAGCACAAGAAACAAAGTAAAAATACTCTACTTCAATCTGCATTCAGTCTCTGCAGTTCTTTCTCTGGATGTGGATGGCATTTTCCATCATGAGTCTTGGAGTTGGCATTGTATTACTGAGAAGAGTCAGATTTATCATAGCTGATCATCTCATAAAGTTACTGCTACTGTGCACAATATTTGAGATTTTAGATTCTCCATTAAAATAAAATTAATTAAGTAGATTTTATTTGTACATGGGCCTCAATTGGCCATAGGTCAGTAACATTACTTGGAATGTCTATGAATCTGTGAATATGTTAACAATAAATCAATTAATCAGTGAATTAAATCATCTACTCTTTCCAGCTATGAAATACAATGGAACTTGATAGGAACCCATAATCACACCAGCCCTAGGGACACATGATTCCCTACAATACAAAAAGGATAGCTGTGACACTGTGAAGCAAAATAAAGACAATTAAATCTATTCTTATGCAAAAAATTGCTACATATCTTTTTGATTACATAATTCCTCCTTTGGGGTATATAGGGTGTTCAAGGGAGCACCAGTACCTATGGTTGGGTGTCCATCTGCTATCCAACTCTCACCCATAGTAACAAGAAGATGTAGAATGCACAGTGCCCGTGAAGCAACCACACCCTCATATTCCATCTTGGCAGAGGAGCTAAACAGGCTAGGAATAACCAATGAGCTTCAAGCCCCACAGTGAATTAGGGGAGTTCTAATCCAAGCATTTGAAGACCACCCTACCTAGTGAAACGGGCAAATATGAACATTTTGTTTCAACAAGCCATGAAGGCAAAGGAAGCAGGTACTTTGAAACACTTAAAGTTTGACTGGACACTAAAAAAAAAACAGGTCATCCACTGCATCCAGAGCCAATGCCAGTTGTCTTGGCTTTTGTCCTGACAAAAAGCAAAAACTATTATCTTGATTCTAGGAAAGAGTGAAGCTGATAACTTGATGCAACTCTGCCTCACTTAAATTCAATTTATATGTGAGTCAAAAGGCATCACTCATGCCTTTACTACTTCATTATTTTAATTAATAAAATTTGTATTTTATAATTTTATTATTTGTCACTTTATTACATCACTACTTTACTATCTTATTATTTTATCTGCCTCACAGTACTGTGGCAAAGGGCTAGTGAGAGAAAGCAACAGGTATGGATACACTGGGAACTATAGTCACAATCCTGTACATGAGTGGTCCAGCCATAGACTCTTTTCATTGATCTGAAGCAGCAGTGGGATTCTGCAATTCCTTGGGTGTCTGAGTGGCTTTTTAAAGGACTGTACTGCTTACCACATGGCATGAGGAAGGGCTAAAAAAGGTGCTTTAAAAGTAGTCTGCTTCACTTAACCCTGATCCCACCATGTCGAAACACAAAAGCATGTACAAAAGCTTTTCAAAAATGATTCCACTCACCACTGGTATAAGGAATGTGCACACATTTGTGGATTGACAAAAATAATGTGTGGCGCAAAGTTCTGGACCAATCATAGACTTATTCTCTCCAAGCTAAACACACCCATTCAAGAAAAGTGGCAGTCTCAACACAACACAACCATCAGAAGAGCAAACATCAACAGATTAGCACACTTCTCTTAACACAGCTTATTCCTGACTTGGAGGGAAAGCTGAGCCAATGCACTATTGGTAACAGTGGAGCAGAAAAGGAACAGGCAGTTTTCAGAGATTTGGTGTACAGAACCACATTTACTCGTCTGGGCCAAAACACTCAGAAACACCTATATTGCTTTAATTAGAATTATGAGGAAATTCAGAAACAACTAAATGAAAAAGAATAACGTAGAGACAATTCATCCACCTTTAAAAAGGCAGCATTTCCTAAAAGAAATCATATTACTTTGATGAAGATGCAGAAAAAGGTTTTGACAAAACACAGTACCCCCAATTAAAACACTAGATAACACAGGAATAAATGGAGTTTTCCTTAAAATGATAAGCAATATCTATCTAAAATTATCAACAAGCATTATCTATTATGGAGATAAGCTAGAAGCCTTCCCAATTAAGAGCAGAGTGAAACAAAGATTCCCATCACCACCAGTATTATCTAACATTCTTCTAGAAATGTTAGTTTTAACAATAAAAGAACAAGAAATTAAAGAAATTAAAATTGGCAATAAGGAACTAAAACTATCATTTTTTACAGATGGCATGATGATAGACTTAAAGAATCCTAGAGAATCAACTAAAAACTAAGTGAAATAATTAACAACTTTAGCAAAGTTGTAGGATATAAAAATAAAATATGAAATAAACCCTCATAAATCATCAGTATCACCAACAAAGCCCAGCAGCAAGGAATAGAAAGAGAAGTTCCACTTAAAATAGCCATTAACAATATATAATATTTGGGAATCTACCTGCCAAGACAAACCCAGGAACCATATGAATATAATTACAAAACACTTTTCATACAAATATAGTCAGATCCAAACAATTGGAAAAACATCAATTGCTCACAGGTAAACAGAGCTAATATAATAAAAATGACAATTCTATCTAAATTAACTTATTCAGTGCCATATCAAACAAACTACCAAAACTTATTATATAGAGCTAAAAAAAATAATGACAAAATTCATCTGGAAGAACAAAAGGTCAAGAATATCAAGGGAATTAATGAAAAAAAATGCAAAGGACATGCCTTAGCTATACTAGATCTAAAACTATGTTATAAAGCAGCAATCATCAAAACTATTTGGTACTGCTAAGAAATAAGTGTAGGGGAATTAGTGGAATAGGTTAAGTACACAAGGCACAGTAGTAAATGACTACCATAATCTACTATTTGATAAACCCAAAGACTCCAGCTTCTGAGATAAGAATTATTTGACAAAAAGTGCTAGGAAAAATGAAAAATACTATGGCAGGAACTAGACATAGAACAATATCTCACAGCCTATACCAAAATAAAGTCAAAATGGGCACACAATTTAAACATAAAGAGTGATATCATAAGCAAAGTAGGAGAGCAAGTAATAGTTTATCTGTCAAAGCTATAGAGCAAGGGAAGAATTTATGACTAAACAAGAAATGCAAAAGGTATAATTTTGATTACATTAAATTTAAATGTTTTTGCCCAAACAAAACCAGAGCAATTAAGACGGAAAACAGAACACTGGGAAACAATTTTTACATTCAGTGTTTCTGATGAAAGCCTCATTTCTTCAAATACAGTAAGAACTGAATTTGTAAGCATACAATTGATAAATAGGCAAAGAATATCAACAGGTAATTTTCAGATAAAAAAAAATAAAGGTATCCATAATCATATGAAAAAAATACTCTAAATCACCACTGATTAGAAAAATGAAAATTAAAACAACTCTGAAGCACCATCTCACATCAGACTGGGTAATATGACAGAAAAGGAATATGATAAATGTTGGAGAGGATGCAGGAAAACTGAGACATCAATGCATTGTTGGTGGAGTTGTGAACTGCTCCATTCTAGAGAAAAATTTGGAACTATACTCCAAGGGCTATAAAACTGTGCATACTCTCTAATCTAGCAATATAGCACTATTAAGTCTGTATCCCAAAGAGATCACAAAAAAAAAAAAGGGAAAGTACCCACATAAACAAAACTATTTGTAGCAACTCTTTCTTTCGGGGCAAAGAATTGAAAATTCAGGGAATATCCATCAACTGGAGAATGGCTGAACAAGCTGTGGTATGTGAAAGTAATGGAATGCTACTGTTCTATAAGAAATGATGAACAACCAGTTTTCAGAAAAACCTAGAAAGGCTTGCATGAAGTGAACTGAGTGAAGTGAACATTGTACACAATAATATCAATATTGTGTGATGATCAACTACAACAGATTTAGCTCTTCTCAGCAATTCAATGATCCAAAATACTTCAAGAGACTTTTGATGGAAAACACTGACCACATCCGGAGAAAGAACTATGAATCTGAAAATACTATTTTTACTTTTTTGGAGTTTTGTTGTTGTTTTTTTTTTTCCCTTTCTTATGTTTTTTTTTTCCTTTTTGTTCTGAATCTTCTTTCACAACATGACTAATGTGAAATATGCTTAACATAATTGTACATATGTAATTTATATCCTACTTATTGCTCTCTCATGAATTAATGAAAAAAGATGAATGCCGAAAATTTATTTTTACATGTAATTGGGGAAAAAAATACTATTAAGAAAAAACTCCATCAAAAGTAAAGTTCAAGCAAAGATTAGAGAAGTGCAATATTCTTGGCTTGGTAATTAGCAGATAAAATTCAGTTTTATACAGATAACCTGAAGGCTCTTTATGTGCCCAAGACCTTTCTCAACTACTCACTAAGGAGCCACCTTGTTTAGTGATAAGGACATGATCAGGAATGATAAACTAAATACTTTCATAGTGTCCTCAATAGATCACTATTAATCAATGCTGAAGCTACTGACTCTACCTCAGGTTCAAGTCAAGCTCTCTATAACTGAACTTCCAACTGAAAAAGAAGTTTTAAATGGCATCAGGCTCCTTTCATGTGGCAAAGTCTTGACGCTTATTACGTTATGGCAGATATCTACAAGGCAGGGGACCCACTGCTCATACAAAAACTAACAAAAATCTTCCAGGTTATATGGCAAGAGGAGGTTATCTCCCAGGAAGGTGGGGATCAAGGATGCTGCTACTGACCATCTATGTCAAGGAAAAGGAAATAAGTTGTCCAGTGACAACCACAGCCAAGGTCTGTTTCTTAGTCATTGCTGGCAAGAATCTTGCCTTAATAGGCTCATCTTTTACCTGGAAGATGGTCATCTACCTGAGAACCAGTATGGCTTCAGAAAGGGCCAAGGAATGGTAAAGATAGTGTTTGCTGCCCAACAACTTCAGGAGAAATACCAGGAGCAGAACACAACATTCATTGATCTAAATAAGGCATTTGATACTGTCAGCCATGAGGACTCATAGAAGGTAATGATGAAATGTGGTGGCCTAGAAAATCTTGTTAAGTATTGCACATTAGTTTCATGATGGCATGCTTTCATGGGCTCTTTTGCTTTTCTAGTCACCAATGAAGTGAAAATCAGGCTTGTGTGCTTGCTCCCATGCTTTTCCCCAATGTCATCAGATGCCTTCAATGAGGACAAAAATCATATCAAGGTCATCAATAAATTTAACTTGAAAAGAATACCGTCAAGACTAAAATGGAGGGAGAGATAGTGCATGACTTTTTTTTTTTTTTTATAATAGCTTTTGATGACCAACAAGATGATTTCAGAGAAGTCTGGAGAGACTTACATGAACTGATGCTAAGTGAAATGAGCAGAACCAGGAGATCATTATACACGGCAACAAACAAGACTATATAATGATCAATTCTGATAGACATGGCTCTCTTCAACAATGAGATGTTTCAAACCAGTTTCAATTGTTCAGTGATGACGAAAACCATCTATACTCAGAGAGAGGTCTGTGGGATCTGAGTGTGGACCACAACATAGTATTTTCACATTTTCTGTTGATGTTTGCTTGCATTTTGTTTTCTTTCTCAGGTTTTTTTTCTTTCTAGATCTGATTTTTCTTGTGCAGCAAGATAACTGTATAAATATGTATACATATATTCGATTTGTCATATATTTTAACATAGTTAACATGTATTGGACTACCTGCCACCTAGGGGAGGAAGTGTGGGAAGGAGAGAAAAATTTGGAACAGAAAGTTTTGCAAGGGTCAATGCTGAAAAATTATCCATGCATAAGTTTTGCAAATAAAAAGCTTTAATAAAACAAAAACAAACAAACAAACAACAATTAAAAAAAACAATGAGATAATTCAGGCCAGTTCCAATGATCTTGTGATGAAGAGAGAGAGAATACTGTGGGAACTGAATGTGGATCATAACATAGCATTTTCATTTTTTTGTTGCTGTTTGCTTGCATTTTTTTTTCTTTACCTTTTTTTTTCCCCTTTTCATCTGATTTTTCTTGCGCAGCATGATGATTGTGGAAATATATATAGAAGAATTACACAGATTTAACATGTGTTGGATAACTTGATGTCCAGGAGAGGGGGTGGGGGAAAGGGAGGGAAAAAATTGGAACCCAAGGTTTTGCAAGGGTGAATGTTGAAAATTATCTATGCACATTTTTGAAAAAAAAAAGCTTTAATTTAAAAAATAATAGCTTTTGATTTTCAAAATATATGCAAAAATAGTTTTCAACATTCACCCTAGCAAAGCCTTGTGTTCCAAATTTTTCTCCCTTTCTTCCCCTTACTCCCCTCCCCTAGACAAGTAATCCAATATAGGCTAAACATATGCATTTTTCCATATTTATCACGCTGCACAAGAAAAATTAGATCACAAAGGAAAAAAAATGAGAAAGGAAAAAAAAAGAGAAAGCAAACAACCAATAAAAAAAGTAAAAATACTATGTTGTGATCCACATTCAGTCACAGTTTCCTGTCTGGATGCAGATAGCTCTCTCTATCACAAGTCTGTTGGAACTGGCCTGAATTACCTCAATGTTGAAAAGAGCCAAGACCATCAGTGTTGATCATGACATAATCTTGTTGTTTACAATGTTCTCTTGGTTCTACTCACTTCACTTAGGTACAGGACCTTTTGTCCACAGATGATTATGCACTCAATACAGTCTGAGTCTGAGACAGAACAAAGTTTGGATCAATTTTCTGCTATCTGTGCTAATTTTGGTCTAACAACAGAAAAAAACAAAAGTTTTCCACCAACCAGCATTACACCATCCATTCATAGAACCAAGAGTTACAACAAACAGTAAAATGCTGAATGCATAAGTCACTTACCTTGAGAATATGCTTTCCAAGTGTATATACCTGGATGGCAAGGTTGACACACACATTGCTAGAGCTAGCTCAGCATTTGGGAGGTTTCCAAGAAATGTGTGAAAGAGAAAAAGTATTAAACTGCCTACCAAACTGAAGGTCTACAGAGCAACTGAGTTGATCTTGTATGCCTATGAAATCTGGTTACTCAACCAGTACTATACCAGAAAATTGAACTTCTTCCATTTGAATTGTCTTAAGAAGATCCTGAAGATTATCTGGCTAAGGCTCTAAACACTAAGGTCTTTTCTCAAGTTAAACTACCAAGCATTCAAACTCTTCTACAGAGCTTAACTCCAATGAGCTGGTCATTTTATTCAAATGCCAAAAAACTGCCTAAAAACTATTTTATGGAGGACTCACAAAAGAAAGATGCTCATATGGTGATGAGAAGAAGTAATACAAAGACATTCTCAAGATCTTTGCTAAAGAACTTTGTAATCAATGGTAAAGTTTGAGAGACACTGGTACAGGACCTCCCAGTATGGTATCTTAATATCAAAGAAGGTGCGGTACATTATAAGCAAAACAAAATTGCAATAGTTCAAAAGAAGCATGAGGTGCTTGAATTTAGAGGCCTCTCCACTCAAAATGTTCATATGGACTTTCTATACCTGATCTACAGTGACTCTTCCAAGTTTGTATTGATCTGACCAGCCAGAGAGGATATACCATACATTGACTGACATCATGATGTCATTTTGTTCCTCTTCAAGCATAAAGGACAAAGAACAATTCTATCTTTAATATCTTAGAAGGAAAATTTATCAGCAGCACTGGAATTCTCACAGATCCTCACACATGTTATCATACTGAGGTTCTACAGAACACAAGAAACACTGCTTTAAATCTTGAAGGAATTCCAGTATAGTTCAGAAACAGCCAGCTCAAGGATATCCAATGATCATTTTTTAGCTTTATCCCACTACTCATCCTAGATAATGCTATTTTATCCATTCACTCCTTGTCAGTCACTATTACTTAATTCCTAACTCTATAGAAATGTCCAATTTCTAGCCCCTGAATTCTACACTTCTTTAAAAAAACAAAAACAAAACACTTTAACCTTTTAATTTCCTGGGCTAGTCTAAGTCCGTTTTTTTGTTTGTTTGTTTGTTTTCCATTTTTAAGTTATTAGTAGATATCTCTTCAGCATGAAATCTAATCAAAAGGCATATCAATAATATGGAACATTACTGCATGGGCAAGGTATACAGGTTTAAAAATTAAAAGTTTAGGGAAAGATTTCTTTAAGTAGGGTAAGGTTTTATAGCACAATAGTAAAAATATTCATACTTTGGACTCAAGTCCTAGTACTTTACTTTTCTGCAATATTATATGTTGCCATTCCTTTTTAAAGAGAAAAATTGTTCTAATGTTAATGTCTCAAACTTATAATAGACTAAAATCAGCAGTGAAACTATTGTGTAGGTTTTTGATTCTATAAGTATAAATACTAATTGAAGAATTTACATTAAGTGAATATTATTATCTTAGTAAAATAAATATATAACCAATACTTCAAAACCTGTTTTTCCTTTGCTGAATTATATTTTATGACAATAAGTAATAACACAATTAAGACAAGAGACATTCTTAATATCCAAAATACCACAGTAATACTTTACTCCAATAAATAAGAATAAAAGAGCATGAAATTAGAGCAAACCCTATTTAACCCATCATGTAGCTTTAATCAAACTGAATATCATGGAATAGAGCCCAGAATTTGAAGGTTAGTACAAGAATCATTCAATTTCTCTGAACTTAGCTTTCTTTATCAGTAAAATAGGAGAATTGAATTACATCTCTGAAATCCTTCTAAGCTATAAAATTCAATAATTCTATCCAAACCAAAAAAAAAAAATTAAGAAAAAAGAAAAATTCCTTTGAGCACTGAGGAAAATAGTCAAAAAGTTTAATCACTTCACTCCCCAGGAGTAGGTCAGCCATGGGGCTGGTTGATATAAATTAAGTTTACTAATTAAAACTAACTTGTTTAAATGAAATATCCTTCAAATATGCCCTAAATTCTATAAGAAGATGAAAGCAGTGACAGTGAAGGACCATGGGAGAAGTCTTGGAGAATGAGCTATGATGTAAGTATAGCTGACAATGATAGAGAAATTCACAGCATCACTAACAGCTTAGGATCCCTTAACTACAGTACCTACCCTCAATACTCTGAGATATATAAAAGGTTAGCCTAGATTCAATTTATTCTGCTTAACAAAGTGAAGAAGTACTTTGGAAAGATGTCCTTAAAAATTGTTTTGCTGCCTAAAGTAATAAACTTTAGCTTACTGGAAACTTCACATATTAACTTTTTCATCAATGCTAAATAACTGAGTCATTACTACATACAAGCAAAGCAAAACTCAGCAATGTAAAAGTGATATTTACCTCTTTCGACATGAGGACAAATTCATTTCTTTTCAAAAGTGATATTTAACCAACTTAAGCTTACCACTAGCACTAGCTTTTTTTAAAAAAACATGAAGTATCACAAAGTTACAGTACCTTGTAAAGAAGTTAGTAAATGGTCCCAATATTTTCAATTTGCCATCCACTTCTGTTTCTTCATCACAGGCATTCAGTTTTTGATCAATTTCTTTTGAGGAGCTTAATGTAATATCTGAAAAATGAGCTTCATCATTCTCAAGCTTCACAATTGCACTTGAATTACTGGTGACCACCAAGTCTAAGATATCTTCATTGCTAACAGATAAGGTTGTGGACAGTTCAGTACTGAGACTTGATACACTGCACACAGAGATATCATCACTTCGAGTCAGAACTTTAGAGGTGGGACTGTAGAGCTTTATTGTGTCATATCCAGTTCTTGGGAAAGTAGAAGATTTCCGTATACGATGCTCCCGTTCAGTGTTTGTGGAAAGAGGAGGCACATATGACGGGAGTGTGCCTGCACTCTGAAAAGTTCGATCAGGGATAATTTCTGGCTCAGATGGTTTTCTTTTAACATTTAACACACTACAGTGGACAGGTTCTGGATCCCCTATTTCCAGGGTTGGAATACCTGAATCCACTGATTTAAGGCTATGTCTATCATCTAAATCACTGAGTTTCAATTTAGGCTTATAATCAGGCAATGAAAGGGATCTAGGGGTCTTTACATTCAAACGCTGAAGATTCTGAATATGATTGCCTGACTTCTCATCCAGAACTTTCAATGAGCTGAAGCCATTTGCTGAGGTGGAAAGATTCCCATCGGTCATCTTGGTCCAAGAAGTAACTAGATAAAAGAGTAAGGTTAATGAAATAAGATGAGAACACATTAGAACCATCTTATACACTAAAACAAAACCTCATTTCTTTCTCTCCTAATCATTGCCATTCCACTAGGAGAAGAAATACTCTACGTACCTAACCCCTTCATTTGGACTACAAATTTACTCTCCTTCCTCCTCAAAGGCATGGCCAGACTGAAATGCATTAGCAAGAGAAGAGCATATAACTAAAGCATTTGAAACTAGCCAAATTAGACATTTGTACTCCCTGGGTATTTCCTTGGCAATCGTTTCACCATCTGAACCAGAGATACATCCTAGATGATTTTAATTTGTTTAGCTCTGGAATTTCCACTTGACAATCCTCACTGTCCTGACCAGTGAGGGCCTCTCCTGGCCAGCTCTGGCCATACTGTACTTGACTCCCAAACTATCCAGCTTTTCTCCAGCTACTTTTAAGACACTCTACTCCTTCTTCCTACTTTCCAATTCTGGAATAATCAATTCAATACTGTCATTACTACTGAAAAGAGTACATCAACCTACTACCTACAGATACATTTAATATATCTGTACCTTTTCAGATTAAAATCCCCTCTCATGCCACCATTCTCCTATATGTGCTGCCTCTTTCTATTAAAATAGCAGATTGAAAGCAAGAACTATTTTTGCTTTTGTACTTGTATTCTAGCACTTGCCACAGTCCTGTGCACATAGTAAGAAACAATAAATGCTTTTTCAATCATTCATTGTCATAACTTCTGAAAAGCTCTATCTAGCTCAGAAGACCATATTTTAAAGGTCTAGCCAGACTATTTTAGTGGTAGCAAAGAGCTGAAAGGATGCTAACTGGGGAATGGCTTAATAAATTATAATATAATGAGGATGGTTTCAGAAAAACCTGGAAAGACTTATATGAACTGATAAAAAGTGAAGTGAGCAGAACTAGAACAACAATGGTTTTTTATCACTTTTTTTCAAGTTTTAATATTTTTATATTCCCCAGTTACATGTAAAATATTTTTCACATTTGTTTTTAAAACTTTGAGTTTCAGATTCTCTCCTTTCTTCCCCATACCCTAGCATTGAAAAGGCATATGTGAAGTTATAAAAAAAACATTTCCATAAAAATAGGACAACAATCTTACAACAGAAATATTGTAAAGGGGGCAGCTAGGTGGCGCAGTGGATAGAGCACCAGCCCTGAAGTCAGGACGACCTGAGTTCAAATCTGGTCTCAGGCACTTCCTAGCTGTGTGACCCTGGGCAAGTCACTTAACCCCAATTGCCTCAGCAAAAAGCAAAAAAAAAAAAAAAAAAATATTGTAAAGATGTGACTTGTGTCTATCTTCCAAGAGCCAGCTGAACCCAGCTGAAAGAGGCAAACATTCACCACAAGGTGAGTGAGTAGGTGATGAATTTTTGCCACAACTCCTGAAGCCTACTCACTAAACCGTGGAGGGATTAAATAGTAAGGTATAAGAATATTTGTGTCAAGCATTTTGATGTGTGATATTTGATTTTTCCCCTACTAAATTACAGATTCCATGAGGAGAAGCACTACCTTTTAGATATTTTCACATAAGCCCCCACATCTTCTCAACTAGCTAGTTTCACAAATAATAGAGGTGTTTTTTAAATGGCTGCTAAGACTAAATAAGACATAAGGAAACCAGGCTTTTCACCTCAAACTAAATGTATCTAAAACCAAACTACAATCTTCCCCTTCCCCTGCCCCAAGCTAATTTGACTTTCCAACTATCTTATTCCTATTAGTGGTATCACCATTCTTAGAATTTCTCACAATTCAAAAAACATTTATTGAATTATTCATGAAAAGTAAGTTATCCATACCCTTCTACTAGATATATAACAAGCAAATAAAAAACAAATAAAAACAAATGTCAGCAACCTTCTATTAAGTACCAGAGAACTAAATACAAAATGGTGTCCATTGATTAAGGAATGACTGAAAAAACTGTGACATATGAATGTCATAGAATAAGAAATTAGTAAAGAATGTATAGAAGCATGGGAAGAATTATATGAAATAATGTAAAAGGAAACAAATTGAATCAAGAGAAAAATATACATGTTTACACTCTAAAGCAGTAGTTGAATTCCAAGTAACATAAAAACCAGCGAGAACTCCAGATAATGAAACATACTTCCTCTTAATGGCAGAGGTGGAAAACTACTGAGATAGAATAAAATAGGTACTGTCAGACACAGTTTTTCTGTCAGATATTTTTACTTGTTTCTTTTTTGTCACAAGGGAGAGTCTAATCTGGAAGTGAGGGGCAAAAAAAGGATGATATGAAGATAAACAGTAACAATATAACATTAAAATATACTTACTGAGCATCTACTACAAAGGAAGCACTGAGCTCTAGGCTGAGGAGAAGGGCACTGAAATATGGTACCACCTTTAAGAAGTGCATTAGAATCTAGTAGAATAGCAGTTCTCAAACTTTTAGGGATCTTTTTATACTCTTAGAAATTAGTGAGGATCCCTCAAAGAGTTTTGGTTTATCTGAGTTACAACAATGTTTACTGTTTTTAGAAATTAAAATGTCTTATAATGATTATGAAAATTGCCCTGAAAGGATTTCCTGCATCACACTTTTGAGAACTACCGTAGTTGAAGATATGTGCACAAATAATTATAATTTGAAATACTATCCTACTAAGTATACAGTGGATGTCAGTGACATGAAAATGGGAATGAAGGGGAGGAGTGGAACAGGAAAATTAAATAAGTAAAAAGCATACTTCTGAGTAGAATGTAAAAGTATCAAAGACATACAAAGTATTGAGAGTTCAAATTAAGGCACTCCCAGATATTTTGGAGTTATCTTTGTCACCGATTCCAGTCATCTCTAACCTTCAAATAGTTCTCTAATTCCCTATTCTCCATTTCCATCAACATTTCCTCAATTCAGACCTTAATTATTTCATTCTTATCGTATAGAGCCCTTCCTGTCTAGTCTCCTCATACTCAGTCTTTTCCCAACCTTAAGTGCCTAGAACTACACAATACTAATACGTCTTTTTTTTTTTTTTTTTTTTACTGAGGCAATTGGGGTTAAGTGATTTGGCTAAGGTTACACAGCTGGGAAGTGTTAAGTATGTAAGGTCAAATTTGAACTCGGGTCTTCCAGACTTCAGGGCTAGTGCTCTACCCACTAGCAACCTAGCTGCTGATATTTCTAAGCATTCACAATGATTCCCTATTGTCTGATACAATCAATCCAAATACTCCTTTGTCTGATTATTCAAGGCTCTTCTCCCATCTCAGGATATTAGAATGTCTCCTTTCCTTTAAGACCCAATTTGGATTCTACTTGTATAAAACCTTCTCTTATTTTTTCCTACTTCCCTTATTCCTCAGTGAAAGAGATTGTTTTCCTCCTCAGATTTCTCAGGGAACTTTCCCGGGTTCTCATTTTCGATTTAAAGATAGAAGGAAGTACCCACTATGTGCCAGGTAATTTGCTAAGCACTTTTCCAAATACTATCTCATGAAGGAGAGTGAGATATCTATATGGTTATCTGTTATTTGTCTACATTGTCAGAATGGAAATTTCTTCTGAATGGATGCCCGTCAACTGGAGAGTGGCTGAATAAATTATGGTATATGAATGTTATGGAATATTATTTTCTATAAGAAACGACCAGCAGGATGATTTCAGAGAGACCTGGAGGGACTTGCATGAACTGATGCTGAGTGAAATTAGCAGAACCAGGAGATCATTATACACAGCAACAAGACTATGTGATGATCAATTCTGATGGGCACGGCTCTCTTCAACAATGAAATGTTTCAAACCACTTCCAATTGTTCACTGAAGAAAGCCATATACACCCAGAGAGAGGGATATGAAATGTGGACCACAATATAACATTTTCATGCTCTCTATTGATGTTTGCTTGCATTGTGTTTCCTTTCTCTGATTTTTTTTCTTGTAGATATGATTTTTCTTGCACAACAATGATAAGTGTGGAAATATGTATACATATATTCGATTTGTCAAATATTTTAACATAATTAACATGTAGTGGATTTCCTGCCATCTAGGGGAGGGGTAGGGACTAGGGGGGAAAATTTGTAACAGAAAGCTTTGTAAGAGTCAATGTTGAAGAATTACCCATACATATGTTTTGCAAATAAAAATCTTTAATAAAGAAAAAAAAATTTTTAAAAGAATGGAAGTTTCTTGTTAAACTTTGTCTTGTACTTTGTATACAATATTTATTGAATTAGTTAAGAAATATAAGCATCTTTAACTCTTATCTATGGAAGAGTAGACACTAGTCCATATGGTTAATAAGTGGCAAAGTCAGAACTTTGTAGCTAGGTGGTACAGTAGCTAGAATACACTGGACAAGTTATGTAAAACTTTTTCCTTCAGTTTCCTTAGCTGAGAAATTGGAAATGGCAAACCACTCCAGTATCTTTGCTAAGAAAACCCCAAATAGGGTCACAAAAAGTTGGACACAATTAACTCTTCCCCCAAAAAACAAAATAACAACTCACAACCTTGTCTTCCGACTTGAGGTTCAATATTTGTTGATTCATTTTGTTTTTTAACCTTACAATTCTACTTCTGAGAACAAAACCCATTTTCAATGTTATGGATAACAGTAGCAGAGAAAATTCTTTAAAAGTGTCCATTTATCCAAGAAACATTCACTGAGCACCTTCTATAAACAAAATGCTTTTCTATTTACTATAATTAATACCTTAAGTAAGATGAAGAAGGTTCAGTAACTAGTCCAAGAAACTTAAAGCCAAGTTGGCTTAAGACATACTGTACACATGTACAGCCTACTGCACTAAAGCAGTTGCTTGCTGACAATCTCATACATCCAACATGGAAAGATTTTTATCTCAAGATGATGCTGAAAACCCTATTGTTCAAAATTATGATTTACTGGCTTTTGCTCTTCTAAAGTATTAACTGGGTATCACTTTTTGTTTAGCCAGAAACTAGCAATGCTATAAACAACATGCTGTATTGGGGATAATACATCGGGTTCTTAGATAAATGTAAACGATATCAAAGCCTAATTTTCTGTTAATAAAAACTTTCAGGTTAAAAAAAAAAAAAAAAAAGCTTTAAAACCAAAGCCTTCAAAAGACAAAATACTGCCCCCCAGAGCAATTTGGAATTAGGCCCAAAGGACTATCAGACTGTGCATACCCTTTTGATCCACCAGTGTCTCTACTGGGTCTATATCCCAAAGAAATCACAAAAAAAGGAAAAACATCCACATGTACAAAAATATTTGTAGCAGCCCTTTTGTGGTGGCAAGGAAATGGAAACTGAGTGGATGCTGAATAAGTTATGCTATATGAATCTAGTGGAATATTAATGTTCTATCAGAAATGATGAGCAGGATAATTTCAGAAAACCCTGGAGTTCTATGAACTGACTCTAAGTGAAGTGAGCAGATACAAGAGAACATTATACATAACAACAAGAAGATTATGTGATAATCAACTGTGATGGACTTGGCTCTTTTCAACGAGGTAATTTAAGGCAATTTCAATAGACTTGTGATGGAAAGAGCTATCCGCATCCAGAGAGAAAACTATGGAGACTGAATGTGAATCAAAACATAGTATTTTTACCTTTTGTTGTTGTTGAAGTTTTTTGCTTGTTTTTTTTCCTTTGTTGTGTTTTTTCCATTTTGATTTGATTTTTTTTCCTTGCATAGCAAGATGAATATGAAAATATGTTTAGAAGAACTGCACAAGTTTAACCTACATTGGATTGCCTGCTGTCTTGAGAAGGGGACAAGGAGAGAGAGAGGACAAAAAATCTGGAACACAAGGTTTTGCAAAGATAAATGTTGAAAATTATGTTTGCATGCACTTGGAAAAATAAAATATTATTTTAAAATTAACATTAAATTAAATTTTAAAAAAATACTGCCTCCAACTGTCTACCTCCATTTTTTTCTGTATTGTACCCTAATTAGACCATATCTTAAGTATGCTATTTAATTGCAGGAATTCCATTTTAGAAATATCATTACTAAGCCAGACAACATCTAAGGGAGGGCTACCAAAATAGTGAAAAGAGGACTGGATTAGGAGTCAAAGGACCTGAGTTCAAAACTTACTATCTGTGTTCCCCATGCCTCTTAATGTTAGTACCTTTCCTCTGTTGATTTTTCCAATTAATCTTTTATAAAGCTTGTGTTAGCATACTATGTTCCTCATTAAACTGTGAGTTTGAAAGTAGGAAATGTCTTCTGCCTTTCTTTGTAGTTTTGTAGTAGATGCTTAGTAATGTTTGTTTACTGACTACATGACAATGAGCATGTAAAAATCTTTTAAAGTCATGGTTTCCTCATTTATAAAAATTCCTATCCTTTGCAATTTATTAACCTCTTCACCTCCTACAATCTATATTTTCTCTCTATATTAGTCATACAAAGAGATCATCATACAACTGATCTTATCATCATAATAATCTACAAGTGGTTCACCTCCAGAATCCTGAATCTGACATACATCTGACCATAAGCTCCTTTGCTTTTAATTCATTCCATTCTCAATACAACATCCAACCACTTCACCTCATTTTCCTATCTCAGGTCACGAAACCTACTCTGTCTTTCAAATCTTCAAAATCTCAAGCTTTTAAAGCAGTGAAGCAATTCAATTTTACAGTGGAGTAGACCCTCTAATCATTCTGTCCTATGGCAGGCTATCTCTTTCCTAACTCCAACTGTGGATTATTTCCTAAAATTTGTCTTCTCTTCTTCTACCCATGTTCTACTTAATATGAATGAAATTACACAAGCACACTCACTGGTTCCACAATAAATTTCTTAGCCAATCTTACCTGGGTCATCTTCATCTCTTTATTCTCATTCATCCCCATGTCTAATAAGTTGCCAAGTCTGTCGATTCTACTTTTTGTTTTTTAATATCTTCTATATTTGCTACCTACTCTCTACTCACACCACAAATGTAGGCCCTCATCATATCACTAGGACTACAATCCACAGTCTAATTGGCTGCCAGACCTCAGTCTCACCTTTTTCCAAATCATCCTTCCCATAGAAGTCAAACTGATTTTTTTTCATATCTCCATCTGACAATGTATGTCTTTGCTTTACTTTTCTGTGGAAAATGTATCTTAATGGTAGAATATAAACTCCTTGAGAATAGGAACTGTTACTTTTATATTATTATATCACTATCTGCTATTACAGTGTTTGGCACACAATGGCTTAATAAATAATTGTTGCTTGAAGAGAATCTACTATATAGTCTTTAAGGCCCTCTTAGGCCTAAACTTATGATCTATGTCATAAGAAGCTCAGCTGATGATACTGGAAATGCTTAGCCTGGAGACAAGATTTGAGAGAACCCTGATCTATCTAACCATCCATCCAAGCTAGTTATTGTCCCTTTTTTCTTTTTGTGACAAAACTCCTTGAAAAAGTCATCTACAATAGTTACTTTCACTTCCCTTCCTATCACTCTCTTAACTACAACAATCAGATTTCCAACCTCATTGTTCAAACAGATCTACTCTGTCCAAAGTTACAGCCTAAATCCTCATTCTTCTTGTCCTCTTTGTAGCTTTTCACAGTGTCAATCATGTTCCTCTTCTTTTCTTCATTTTTATGACAGTGCTCTCTCCTAATCCTTTTCTTAACTCTCTGATCACTCTCTTTTACCCTCTTTTGCTGAATCTTTATTCACATCATGCTCATTAATTGTGGATATCCCACATGGCTCTGTCCTGGGCCCTCTCCTCTGCTCCTATTGTACTAGATTACTTGGTGATCTCATCCCATGAATTACATTATTTCTCTCTGTTAACAATTCTAAACTTTCTTTATCCCAAGCTCTCTGCTGACTTCCAATCTCACATCTCCAACTATCTAGTAGACGCTCAAATTGGATGTCTGTAAAAAACTTAAACTCTACAATGTTCAAAATTAACTCATGATCTGTCCCCCAGGGCCCTGCCCTCTTTCTAATTTAGTTATTGTACTCCCCTCCTCCCAAGTACCTGGTCTCACAAGGTTCGTGTCATTCTTAACCCCTCACTCTCTCTTAGTCTCCATATACAACCTGTTGCCATACTGTCAATTTCTCATATGCCTCCTTCTCTTTTATTACTGCTACCATCCATGCTCTCAACCCCTCATAACTGGACTTCTGGTTGATCTCCCTGCCAACTATCAAAATGATCTTCCTAAAGTGCAAATCTGACTGAGGCATACATACCCCCTATTCAATAAATTCCAGCCCCTCCCTATAACCTCCAAAATCAAACATAAAATTCTTTGTTTGATGTTCAAAGCCCTTCATAACCTGCCCTCCCCCACCTTTCCACACTTTCATAAATAAACTCTCTCTTCCTTCCTCCATGAACTCTGCCATCTAGGCACAGTGATCTGCTTGTTGTCCGTCAATTACTCAAGGCATTTTCCCTAGCTTTCACCATGCCTGAAATGTCCTTTTTCCTCATCTTTGCATCCTAATTTCTGGGCTTCCTTAAAGACCCTAATTCTAATGTTATCCCTTCATTAATTATTTCTAAATTATCTTGTCTGTAGCTTGCTTGTACATAGTTATTAGACTGTTTTCTCCCTGTAAGACTGTGAGCACCTAGAGAGCAAAATGAATCTCAAACACTTAGGACAATGCTTAGCACAGAGGAAGCACATAATAAATGACTATCAACTGAATGATATCGGTCTTCAAATATTTGAAGAAATTTCATTTCTTGACTTACATGGGAAAAATTAGAACTTTACTTTCATTAACCTCTAATTTAGCATTTCCTTCAATTATGAATTCTTTTTAAAAATTATTCCAAAAAGGAGATCATAGAATTCATCAGAACGTCAAAGTAGATCATGACACAAGCAAGGTTAAGAACTTCTGCCCTAATTAAATCAGGAATACTAGGTTTAAGCTACCAAAAACAAAAAATTATGTATGACATAAGACAGCAAAATTTCCTAACAAGCAGAGCTATTTCAAGGTGAAACAGGCTGCCTCAGAAGAGTGGTTTTTCTCTTACTGAAGAGTTTCAAGTAATGGCTGGATTGACCACTTTTTAAATATGCTATATAGAGAATTCTTGTGCAAGGAGGAAGAGGATTAAATAGCCTCTGAGATTCCTGCCAATTCTAAGACTGTGATTTTGATTCTAAATTCATCGGATTAATCCCAGGTCTACCCTGGACATATGTTCCCCGTACAAATAAATCACTTAAGCTAAGGATAACAAATCAGTCTCCAGCTCTATAAAATGCCATGGGCCAGATTTTAGTAATAAAAATTCTGAAATCAAAGCCAAGTTCTGCTATCACTTGGTGGGAGAAGGGGAGGAGAAATCATTCAATGGAGTTTCAAGGGACAAAGGTTCAAAAAGGAGGTTCTCCTTCCTGGAAGGTCTTTAATCGGAGACTGGATGATTTTGATTGCTTTTTCATAGTAAGGATTCTTTTTAGGTATGGGTTGAACAAAATGACCCCCGAGTTCCTTCCCAGTAGTCAAATCTGGGATTTTAACACTATTTTGAAAATGCACATACATTCTTGCAAGCCTTAATAATCCTAGCAACTCGTTTTTAGTCTTTTCTTAAACAGAATATGAAGAAAATCCATCAAGTCCTCCCACAACAGTGCGAATCAATGAAATGAAAAACTGAGATAACTATCTAGATAATTCAGATTATAGAAAAACTCAACATAAAAAACTCTCTTTTACCTTGTTTAAATATGGAAATGCTACCACCATCTACCCCACACTTGCTTTCTAATCTAAAAGCATACTTTCTAAACTTAAGCTGTACATTTTTACATAGATATGTTTTGGTTCTGCTGTCTCTGGATTTCAGTTCTAGAATAGAAGTTATAGATTACTTGTTTTCTTTTGGATGAACAATTTACTAATTGACCAAGCTGAAGTTCTGAAGAAATTCATCTTTAATATGTCATGGGCCCTTTTGGCAGTCTGATTCATATGGCCTCTTTTCACAGCAATATTTTTAAATGCATAGAATACATAGGATTATGAAACAAACCTATTATATTGAAACATAATCACCAAAATCGTTTCTTTTAAGTTCATGGTTCATGCTGGTTAAGAACCTCTATTAAGAGTGACATAAGAAACATTGCTCCTGGACTTCTTATGTGTTAATGAGGAAGTACACAAATAGCTTTTAAAGTTTTAGCAATATTTTCCTAGGAAGGCTAAATATTCCCTAAATCTATTCACACCATTTCCTATTAACATAATAAAAATGTAATGCAGATGAAGGTCAGAGTTATTAGGTACTTAAAATTGGAGGGGGATAAGAATCCAAAGTAATGATGTATTAGTATGACTAATTAACCCTTCCACTTGGAGAAGGAAGGACTTAGGAAACTAGAACTCAAAAAAGCTGAGCAGGCTTCAGGGACAAAAGAGGGCTCTAATAAGTTGCCCATTTTATAGTGTTAAAGATTTAGACCAGAAACTGAGACCCGAAGCTTTGTCTTGCCCAGGGTCACCCAACTAATAAGTGAGTGAGAATGTGAATCCAGGTCTTTTTCTTCCAATTTTATTTTTTTTTTGCTTGAAAATAATATTTGTATCTGGTTTACCAACATTAGATACAAACACTTCACATACATTGTAGATCAGAAGGAGAAGACAATACAAGAAAACATGAATCCCCACCCTGTTCTCTTGTCTGGATTTCCTTCTGGTCTTCCCTTTTCTATTATTGTACTGTATTCAACATGGCAATTTCCAAGCTGTCCTGTTTGTCTATGTTCTATGAACCCTGGTGTAATCAATATATCATAAGCTGCCCTGTTTATCTGGGATTCCTTCTGGCCTTTTTTTCTCTATCAAGGGAGGGAGAGGTTGGGGTAGGGGAGATGGTCTATATACCATAGCATTTTCCAAGCTGTCCTGCTAATGTGAGATTCCTTCTGGCATTGTACTATTGTCCACTCACTGTATCACATTCCAAAATATTTTATTTGTCTAGGTTTTCTTCAGGCTTTCACTGAACTCTGGTTTATACAAGGTGTTACATGTTGTCCTGTTTGTCTAGCAATTCCTTTGGGAACTGCTTTCTAAGGGAAAGGGTGATAATTTTTTGACATATCACTTTCCAAGCTATCCTGCTTATCCAGGATTCCTTCTGGCCTTCCTTCTCAGTTAACCCCAGGAGTCTATTACCCATATCACTTTCCAAGTTATCCTGATCATCTGGGATTCCCGAAGAACTTCCTTCTCTATTAAGGGGGAAGGGGGAGGAGGAAAAGATCTGAACAACATGTCACTTTCCCAGCTATCCTGCTTATCTGGGATTCCTTCAATCTCCATCCAGAAGCGAAGGGCATGGGGGAGGGAGGGAGAGATCTGTTCACTAAGTCATTTTTCAAGCTATCTTGCTTATCTGGGATTCCTTCTATCACCATCAAGAAGGGAAGGTGAGGAAAAGATCTGATCACCATGTCACTTTTCAAGCTATCCAGTTTATCTGGGATGCCTTCTCTCTCTAACAAGGAGGGGAAGGAGGTATAAGAGTTAACTTTCTAAGCTACCCTACTCATCTGGGATTTCTTCTGCCTCTACCAAGAAGGGAACGGGGAGAAAAAGATCTGATCACCATGTCACTTTTCTGCTCCTCTGGATTTCCTCCTAGTGTTCCATCTATGAATCCTGGTCTTCTCCACATGTCACTTTCCTAGCTAACCTGCGTATCTGACGTCAACCCCGGTGCCCCCCCCACTGCAACCTGCTTCCCCATCTCTATTTGGGGGAAAACAAACTTTTTCAGTAAATATGTCAATGAAGATCCCTAGGAGCGTCCCACCCGCAGAGACTCCAGGAGCTCCCGGCAGGTGCGTGGGCTCTTTACCTGGGAAGCCTGGCCCCGCGCTGCCCTCCAGCTCGGCCATCAGCCCCTCCAGATTCCCTCCTCTAGTGGTTGTTGCTGTGGCTACCAGGATCGGGAAGCTCAGCCGGCGGCGGCGGCAGCAGCAGGTGGTGGAAGCGGCGGCGGGGGCAGCAGCCGAGAGGTGAGTCCATTCTCTTCGGCCCCCCCTCTGAGTCCGCTCTGGGCTGCCGGCCTATCTCCCCGCCCCTCACCCTTCGGCCGGACCCCAAGGCTGCTGCTCCCTCACCATCCCCGGGGGGCAAGGGGGCGAGCCGCGAACAACTTCAGGCAGAATTTTAAAAGAGGGAGGGAGAGAAGGAACGCGGAAGGTGGGAGATGGGGAAGGGGGAGGAGCAATAGCAGCTGTCCTTCGGGCTGAAGAAGGTAGAGCTTGGGCAGGAGCGCACGCCCGACAGCCCGCGGGGGTTCCAGGAACAGCCCCGAGGTCCCTCCGCTCTTTCCTCTCTCTCTCCCCCCCACCTTCCCCAGCGGCCGCAGATGCAGCGGCTACCTCAACCGAGCACTCCTCCCTCCGCGGCTCTTCCATGAATGGCTCTTCCCCCGCCTCTGCTCGGTGGGAACTTTTCCCACTGGTCAGTCAGCTCAGGGGCGGGGCCTGCCTCTGGCTCCGCCCAGCACGCCGCGGGCTGCAGCTCTTCCTCTCTCTCCCTTTTCCCCACCCTCTCTCCTCCCTCGCCCCGCCCCCCAATTCCTGAGCCAGCGGAGCGCGGAAGGCCGCCTGCGTCTCTAGGAAAGTCGAAGCCAGATCTACTCGGAAGACTATGGTGAGGCTGATGCGCCCCACCCTCATTCCTGAGCCCCTGCGGCGCCGAGATCTGCTGGGGGGGGGGGGAAGACGGGAGGGGGAGAACGACTACCCCGCCCCCTTGCTTACCTGAATTGTTCTACCCGCAGCCATCTTGAGCGCCCGAGGCGGGGGAGGGGGAAGGTGTGCGAGGGGGAGCTTGAGCCCAGGCGAGAGAAATCGAGACGCCGAGTGCATCGATGGTATTCGCTTAATCTCGGGGAACAGGAGCTGGGGCAAAGGTCCAGTTATGATTTGTAGGCCCATAGGCAAGCTGAGACAGCCATTGAGACTGCCTCTGTTCCTTGTGTAATTCATCGACCTGAGCTTCACTGCCCTTTTCCATAAAATAAGAATGATAATAGAATCACTGGACCAAAGGTACTTTCTACTTTATCTCTACTCCCACACCCCCAAAATGGTAATGCAGCCCCCTCCTGAAGACTCCCACCAAGGAGGAACCCACGTCCTCCGGAAGAAGCCCATTCACCAATCAGGAAACATTTATTAAGCACCTACTGTGTGCTCTGCGCGGTGCTAATCACGGAAAAAGACCCTGAACTGGGGGAGCGCAGTGTTAGCCCCAAAACAAGCGTGTATACTATCATAGTGTATAAAGAGTGGAAGATCTGATGAGGAGAAAACATGCAAACAACTATGCACAGATACATGCAAGTCAACTGGCATGGATGGATGGATGGATAGATCGATAGATAAGTGCTGGACAGTAGACAATAAGTAGTTGGATGTAGATATGGACATAGATATAGTTGGACAGATAAAAGAAAGATTTAGGTTGACAGGTAGAGATACATATACATGGACAGGTAGAGATATAAATGGACAGATGGAGAGAAAGAACATTTATTAAGTTTTTGTTATGTTCCAGCTATTGCACTACAAAGTTTTAACTCACCATGAAACTTTCTTCTGCTTCTCAGGACCCTTACAAAAATGGTTCCCAGATCTGGCCTCTGAATCTCTTTGTGGAAATATTTGAAGACAGCTGTTCTATGGCTCCCAAGTCTTCTGTTTTCTGGCATTCTTGCACTACTTAGATGGCTTTTAGTAGGAAACTGTTTCCTAAACTTATAAGGGCTGGAGTTACTGGAGGGAACAGGGTTAACATATAATGATTACCTCTTTTGTAGGACTTAAGAACTGAAAGGGTCCTTAAAGATCATCTAGGCTAGGACTTTTTTTAGTTTTGGACCCTTTTGTCACTCTGGTAAAACTTATGGACTTTCTCAGAATAATGTTTTAAATGTATAAAATAAAAAATGAAATAAACTAAAATGTACAAAATAAAATACATAGGATTTATAAAGCAAATTGTAATTATAATTATCCAAAAAAAATTTTTTTAATTTTAAAAAACAAGTTGATGGACCACACATTATAAATGCCTGAACCTAAAGCCCAATGGAATTTTAAAAAGTCACTCCCTAGCTCAGAGCCTCAGCATCCATATCTCTAAATGGTAGGGAACCTAAATATTCCTTACTTCACAGGGTTCTTAGAGAAACATTCTTTGTAAACCAAATAGTATGGTTGAAATTTAAGTTTTCTTTTTTACTAAACATGAGTTTTTTTGAATTTTTTCTTTTTCTTCCCTGGAACCATGGGCTCTCAACTATGCCAAATTATTAATAAATCCCAGCCCCTTGCCAATTTTTTTTTTACATGTTGTTTTCTGTCCATAAATAATAGAAGCTCCCTGACATCAGGGGCTGATTTACTTGTATTTATAAACCCCAATGCGTGCCACAGTTCCTGCCTGGCACATAGTCAATTCTCAATAATTGCTCTATCTGCAAGAGAAATTCTTCAGCCTCAACTTTAGGGTAGTGGTTAGAGATGACCTGGGAGTCAGGAAGCCTTAGTTGAATTCCTTCCTCTGAGGTTGACTCTGGACCCTGGAAAGTTACTTAACCTCCTAGTTCCCAGATAATTCTCTGAGCCTTTAATTTACAGGACAGGTGCTGCTCTTCATTGGTAAAGGGAATTCCTCACTGAGAGCTCCCTATACCAATAAAATCACAGGTATTAAAAAAAAAAAAAAAAAAACACTAGTGCATTCTCCAACTCACCTGTTAATCATGGGGTGGAAATTCCCAATTTTTAGAATACAATATTTGGATTTTTATTTTTCTACTTAAATTAACAAAGCATATTTGTGTGTGTGTAGAGACAGTGTGTATGTGTATATGTATGTACATACATACTCCTTTTTGTAGTTATGTCCTTCATTCTCAAAGAAGACCATGAAATCAGGAAAGTGATGCCATGACATGTAAATGAATTGGATTTAAGTGAAATTGGACTTTGTAAAAACACCAGCCTCATTTTCTCCTTCAGAACTATCTAGGTCCTGTGGCCAGATACAGAATGAGAGTACTGGAGATGGCCCCAGTGACAGTAGGAGGCCCTGGCCTATTTAAGCAGAGGTTTTAGCAGGTCTCAGTTTGGCTGAGGCAATGTCCAATCAGTGAGTAAGGCTAGTTAAATATGTATACATGCACAGAGGATGCCTATTTACCTGTGGGCATCCAAAAGTAAGCAAAAAAAACCTCAAATTGGCTAAAATTGTTGTCATAAAGCACATGTGCTTTTATTGTCACTTGGTGACACATAGATGACAAAAGAAGTGACCTCCATTTCAAAGAAACTGCAAACTAAATAAGAAAATCAGGCAGAGAGAGTCAAAAAGCTATGAAAGCAAGTTGTGCTGCTTGCTCTCTGACCCTTGTTCTTCCTGCCCCAGATAAGTTTCCTAAAGTTATTATACACTATCCACAAACTATCCTGGCCATTCATAGTGGGAGTTTCCATACAGTGAATTTTCCCCTTGGGTAAAATCAAAAAAAGTTGAGATCTGGCTTGCCCCTCAAAAAAAATAAAAGAAACACACATTCAGAAAGCTCTGGGGCATTACCATATACCCATATACCATATATTCAGAGCCACTGTACTATGATAATTAGAGGTTTCTTCATGGCAGATGCTCCCTCCACTGGTACTACCTTTTCCCTGAATTGGGAGGTAGAGAATCCAGTACCCTGGGGCAAGTGTGTCAGTGAATTTCCTCAAACTTATCCAGGCTAGTCAGATGATAGTTTAAGATTATAAAATGCTTTTCTTGGAAACATTACCTTAAATAATTTTTAGGGGCAAGTATTTTGTGCCAAAAGTAATCCCTATGCCATGCACATATATATACATACTTATTTACATATATATGTGGTTTTTAATTCTATTTATACACTTATATACATATACTTTATAGTATAGCTCTCTTAACATGAGGTTACTACATAGAAATCACTTTACTTCTATAAGAAAACAAGTTTGTATTGATGTATCTTCATTGCTTCATTTACTATCCCTATTTACTTTAAAGGAAGTGTATGTTTCATCATGAATATAACACAAATCACTTTGTGATTCTTATGTCATTTATGTGTGGAGCACATCCCCAATCAACCTTTGATGTGAAAAAAGGTGTTGATTTGTAGTTTCCGATTCAAAGACCTAACAGTGGAAATATAAATATCCCTGGTATAATTTGATAGCCATGTGAGAAATAGTCTCAGATTTTTACTTGCAAAAAGATCTAATAAATGATTACAAGCTTTGAGAGATTTGTTGGAACAGAATTACTTGTTAATATTAGAACATCGTAATTATTTCTCACTGTATTGTAAACTTTAAAGTGTTATGCAAAGGTCAGCTATTGATTACATTTTTCAACACTTTCTTTATTAGGATGCTACTAAAGTTTGGCTTTATAGAAGCAAAATTATGGTCCATTTTTATTTGCTTGTGTTAATTCATTATCTGGTATTTCTCTGGTGATTGTAATGATCTATTTTTAATTTCCATTTTATGTTGCTAAAATTTTATAAAATGATTCTGTTTATTATACTATTCATAAAATTGTTAGAGCCTGTTTTTAAATACTTTGTTAATTTCAGCAAAAAAAAAAAAGATTATAAAATGCCATGTTAGTGAGGTTCGGGGCAAAGAGGCACACTCTTCCTCTGTTAGCAGCCCATTGAATTGGTACAATCTGGCATTATATTAACAAGTCAAAGCAGCTTAATCTGTAAACACCAAAAAAAAAAAAAAAAATGTGGAAGAAACTCATATGTCCAAAACAAAGTGTTGTCCATATAGAGAGTCATAGTATATTTGTATGGGAAGGAACTTCTTTGAGATGCAGACCATCTCCCCTATTTAGAAGAGGAAACAAAGGCTCCCAGAGGGGAAGGAGCCTTGCTCAGTCATACAAATAGTAATTTAGCAAAGCAATGAAATATTAATGAAATACATAAAGAAATATGAAAAGAAACAAAATGACAAAGATTTCTAGGATCAGAGACCCTTTCCCAAATTAAAATCAGAGACTCTCAAGGCAAAAAGCAAAAAAGAGTTTATTACAATCTCATGAGAAAGGGCGATTCCCAGTAGACAAGATAGATGTCAGTAGAGTGTGCAAAGTACAAACTGCAAATCACAAGATTATATAGATCCTTACCAGAAGTTCCCACCTCCTCTTTTTCTCCCATTCTTATGAGAGATATTCACTCAGTTTATTCCATTCAGTAATATGCATGACTACAATAAATAAAAAAGCAACAAAATCTGATAATGTATACAAATGACTTTTTTAAAGAAATGCTTTCTGATTTAAGTTAATAAACTTTTTTAAAAAATTACAAATAATTCAGAGTTTGTGATTTAATGTGTAATTTTTATAATATTATATTATAATTATATTATAGATAACTTTCAGTATTTGCAAAATGCTTCACATAGACTTTATGTGATCCTCAACAACCAATTCATTCAAATCCTAGTTCTAGAGCTAGAAGGGACCTTCGACCCCATCTTAATTTTGTAAATGAGAAAACACTGGGGACAAACTGGAAAGAGGAAGCCCCAAAGTTCCTTAAGAAAGTTCCAGAGGCATATGTCAGTGTGAGGACACAACCTAATAAACCTATGATAGGGATAAAGAAAGAACTGGGAAAGGGGAACGGGGAAAGAAGTTAGAAGGGGAAAAAAAAAAAGAGAATAAATGATCCCAAGTTCCTGTATGTAAATAGGTAGGTAAGATAAAGACAGGAGAAGTAATGTCAACATCATTACTTCCCCTTTATAGATGAGAAAACACACTTAGAGAATTGAAATGACTTGTCCAAAGTCACATAACATGTAGCAGATCTTGGGTTCAA
This sequence comes from Myrmecobius fasciatus, assembly GCA_023553655.1. Lineage (NCBI taxonomy): Eukaryota > Metazoa > Chordata > Mammalia > Dasyuromorphia > Myrmecobiidae > Myrmecobius > Myrmecobius fasciatus. The sequence goes on along the minus strand of JAJPUD010000471.1, from coordinate 43,789 downwards.
ACTGAGGTTCTTTTAACTTCAGATCCATCATTCTTTTCACTACATGATGGTATGCATTTCATCCTTCGCTCACTAATATAAAAATGCTTTGTCAAAAGAAAAGAGGAACCACACAGTGTGATTTTTGCCATGAATTCCATGTTCCTGATGTTGCATGAAATCTTGGGGGTCTTCCCTTCCCAGATTGATTTATTTATTTGGGTATGGTTTTTTTTTTTGTTGGTGGTGGTGGTTTTTTGTTGTTGTTGTTGTTGTTGGTTGGTTGGTTGGTTGGTTGGTTGGTTGGTTGGTTGGTTGGTTTTTGGTTGTTGTTGTTTAGGACTAGGGTGAATGAGGATTCTTTGGCTCATTTCTTACCTAGCTTAATCACTGAATGGACACAGCCTCAAAGAAACTGAGACCTGTCGAAGACCTTAGCTTAAAAAGGCCAAAATCTCTCAATGCATTTAAAACCATCTTCAGTCATCCTGATCTCTATGCCTTGCCACTGGATCTAGATGGCTCTGGAAGGGAAAGTGAGCCAAGTGATCTTGAACAGCCCTCCCTCACTTAAATCCAATTTACTTGCATGTCATAGCATTACCTCCCTGATGTTATGGTCCTCTTCGAGAGCAAAGGACAAAACAACAACACAGGTTCTGCAGTATACAATTTATGTGACCACCTAACCATTATAAGTAATAATAAAATATGTGTTTTGCCAGTTGTGTGTTGAATCCAGATTGTATTAATAACTTGAGAGAAACTTAAATTTTACAATGTGAACATTTACATCTTGGAAATTGGTAAATTCTATACATCAGTGCATGATTTGTGGTTTTGTTTGTTTTTTTAGACTTAAGAAAGTAATTGAGAGCAGCTATATGGTGAAGTGGATAGAGCACCAGCTCTGAATTCAGGAGGACCTGAGTTCAAAGCTAGCCTCAGACACTTAACACTTCCTAGCTGTGTGACCCTGGGCAAATCACTTAATCCCAATTGCCTCAAAACAATAATTGAATGAATGTTAGTAATAAAGATTAAAGTTGAAAGTATGTTGAGTTTTTTGAGAACTGATTGTTAAACATTTATCAGCACATCTTGGTTCTGATCTTCATAAGCTAAATTTTTTTAATCCATAAAATATAGGTTAGCAGCTTTACTATATTTTTAACTTTAACCTACGGTGATAGAGCTAAACATGCTCTATCACTTTGACTAAATGGTTAGAAATCTCTGTGGAATCAGGCATTTGGAGATTAGGATCTCTAAGATTCTATGATTCAGAGTATTCCACAGTTTCAATTTAGAATGATCTTTAACTAGAAAATCATCAGAAAATTGATGAGATTTTCAATATTAGATGCGGTTAGAGAGGAATTGATCCCGGATGCAGGCAGGGAAAAGACTCTGATAGGGATCAGTTTAGCTACATAGTCCCACCCTCTGGGGAAATCAGTCTGAAATCCAAGTTATGTCAAACTCCTAAAACCTATCCTCTGTAGAGGCCTGGAGCAGTCTCACCTTGCTATGTCCTGTCAGAAATTCAATCATGTCCCTGAGGTTAAATTTCCCCTATAAAATTTACTTCTGGGCCATCCTATGGCTGCTGCCTTCTTTTGGGTCAGTCCTTCATGGCACCCTGCCTTGTGGTGTTTTTCTCCTTTCCACCACCAACGACATGGTATCTCCCTAACTCTACTATGCTTGTCAACCTCATTTTTCCTCCTTAGAGTTACCTACCTCTTTTAGGGCTCTAAGTCCCTTTCAGGATTTAGCCTGCCAGCAGAAGGCTTGCCCCAACCTCATGAGGTACTCCCTTTCTACTGGGTAATTGTGAATTCCACTGAGGAACTTATCTTTCATATACTTTCCCACTCTATTTCATATTTACCATTCCCGGTGTCTATTGTATTCCTTCATTTTGAATGTAACCTATTCCCCTAAATAAATGTAGCTTTTGCCAAAAAGAATGGCCATTGTGTGTCTATCATCATCTGTTCTCCACATCAACTACATTATGCTGATCCTCCATCACATCTAAATCATTATAGTTTGCTTCTCATATACTAGATAAGAATATGTGGGTAGAGATGTAGAATTCCCCCAAGACATCTACTAGACATAGAAAAAACTTCAGACAAATGAAAACTCATTTTATTTCTGGTCAATCACTAAGGTAGTATGCTATAGTATTCCTTTCTAAGATTAACTGAAAGTTGTTTTTGTTGTAACTTAGTCTGATTTTATCCAGCCACCAAGCAATCAATTAACTCTTGCTTCCCAAAGCAGTGAACAATTGCATGTTACCTAAATTATCCTTTCTTAGCTCATCCAGATGTTAACTTTTTCTGTTTCTTGGTATAATCTCTAAGAACAAAGTATAAACTCCTACATTAGTATACATTTAAAAGCTAAATTCCCTGTGGCTTCTAGTATATCAAAATCCCATTTTACCACAGGAAGACCATTAGGATCTAGATTTTTTTCCATCATAGTTAATAAGTCATACCAAGCCAGGTTTACATTTCAAACAAAGGTATCTCAGGAATACACACTCGCTGCATTTAACTTATGGTTGCTGACTTTAAAAATCATTTATATACACTGTCCTCTGACCTAATTGGAGAAAACTGAGACCCAGCAACTTCTGGGAATCTTGGGATACAGGCCCTATTTGCACAGAAAGCTGTAGGAAACCAGGATAAAGTAAGGGAAAATTCAAGGGCACCTAGATAACAGCACATATATTCTCATCAAAAACAAAACCCGGGAAGAACCTGTCTTTCATTAGATACCATGACACTAGTGATGCCAGTAACAGTGTCAGTATTTTCCCTCTTAGGGAAATTGATTATGTCAGTCAGCATGAATTTATTTATTAAGTATCCACTCTGTGCAACACTTTGTATCTGAGGCAATGAAGATACAAAGAAAAAAGCAGAAATAGTCCATGATCTCAGGAATCTTACATTCTATTGATGGAAACAATAAGTTCATAAATTGAAACATAGAAGATATATAGAGACTAGATGGAAATTAACTTTTAGAGGGGAAAGCAAATAGGTGGGAGGGACCAAGAGATGTCTCCTGCTTAAAGTGGCATTTGACCAAAGGCTTGAAGGAAGCAAGGGTTTATAAGAGGTAGAGGTATAGAAGAAGAGCATTCTAAATATAGAAAAAAGTCAGTGGAAAAAAAAACATGAACATTGGAGATGGAATGTCATGTAAGAGAAAAGGAAAACAGGTGAGTATGGCTAGATTATGTAGTATATAGGTGGAAGGGAAGGAAGGAGAGGGGAAGAAAGAAGGAAGGAAAGAGAAAATGAAAGGGAAGAAGAGAGAAAAGGAAAATGGGGGGGGGAAGGAAGAAGGTAGATAGGAAGGAGGGGAGAAACACATTTATTAAATATCTAGTATATGCCAGCAACTATGCCAAGTTCTTTACAAATATGCAGCAACTGTGCCAAGTTCTTTACAAATATCTCATTTGATCTTCACAATTCTGGGAGGTAGTGCTATTATTATCTCTATTTTTACAATTAAGAAAACTGAAGCACATTTCTAAAATATATAGAGAATTGACTCAAATTTTTAAGAATTCAAGCCATTCTCCAATTGATAAATGGTCAAAAGATATGAGCAGACAATTTTCAGATGAAGAAATTGAAACTATTTCTAGTCATATGAAAAGGTGCTCCAAATGACTATTGATCAGAGAAATTTGCACTACACACCTGTCAGATTGGCTAAAATGACAGGAAAATATAATGACGAATGTTGGAGGGGATTTGGAAAACTGGGACACTGAGACGTTGTTGGTGGAACTGTGAATGGATCCAACCATTCTGGAGAGCAATCTGGAACTATGCTCAAAGAGTTATCAAACTGTACATACCCTTTGACCCCAGCAGTGTTTCTACTGGGCTTGTATCCCAAAGAGATCTTAAAGGAAGGAAAGGGACCCACATGTGCAAGAATGTTTGTGGCAGCCTTTTTTGTAGTGGCAAGAAACTGGAAACTGAATGGATGCCCATCAATTGGAGAATGGCTGAATAAATTATGGTATATGAATGCTATGGAATATTATTGTTCTGTAAGAAATGACCAACAAGATGGTTTCAGAGAGGCCTGGAAAGACCTATAGGAACTGATGCTAAGTGAAATGAGCAGAAGCAGGAGATCATTATACAGAGCAACAACAAGACTGATGATCAGTTCTGATGGACATGGTTCTCTTCAACAATGAGGTGATTCAAACCAGTTCCTATTGTTAAGCAATGAAGATAGTCATATACATCCAGAGAGAGGCCTGTGGAAACTGAATATGGACCGCAACGTAGCATTTTAACACTTTCTGTGAATGTCTGCTTGCATTTTGTTTTCCTTCTTAGGTTTTTTTTTCCCTCTTTCTAGATATGTTTTTTTTCTTGTGCAGCAAGATAACTGTATAGATATGTACACATATATTGGATTTGTCATATATTTTAATATATTTAACATGTATTAGACTACCTGTCATCTAGGGGTGGGGGTGGGGATGAGGGTGGGGGGAGGGAGAGGAAAAATTTGGAACAAAAATTTTTGCAAAGGCCAATGTAGAAAAATCATTCATATGTTCTGTAAATAAAAAGCTTTAATAAAAATGTTAATAATAAAAAGGAAACCAAGGCAGCCAGGTGATTTGTTCAAGGTCACACAGCTAGTAAACTCAGATCTTCCTAACTCCAGCCCATCCCTCTGTCCATCTAGCTCTCCTGGATGTAGAAAGATTGGAAAGACAGGAGAAAAGCCATGTTGCCAAAGTTTATATTTGGTCATACAGGTAATAGGAATGATGAAGTTTATCAAAGAGGAAGTGTGTGACATGATCAGACTTATGTTTAGGAAGAACACTTTCATATAAATGGATTGAATGGGAAAGATGGGAGGTAAGAAGGCCAATTAGAAGCTATTGCAATAGCCCAGATAACATTTGATGAGATCCTGAGGTAGGTGGGTGCTCTGTGAGTAAAGAGGAAACATCTAAGAAAGATGCTGTAAAGGTAGAGATGACATGATTTGACAATTTAATATCTAGGTGGAGTGAGTGAAATGGAGGAATTAAGGGTAATACTGAGGTTGTAAATCTGGGTAAATCCAAAGTTGGGCACAAGTACAGGAAATGAATTTTGGAATTCACTTGTAGCCAAGAACAATTTCCAGCTTGGGGAATCAGCTTTAAGAAGGAAGAAGCATTTAAAGTGAGCCTGAGAATATGGGGAGGCTTTTGAAGGGCATTCCAAGGGATAGGCAAGAAAGTAAAAAATAAAATGTATACTTAAAATGTAAATTGTAACCTCAGAGAAGAAGCTCCCAGCCTGTCACAGCAAATAGTTGTTTGGTGTGTTGGAAAAACTACTTTCTGCTATAAATGTTCAGGTCCTTTCTAGAAATACCCAGTGGGATTGAAGACTCAGACACAGATAAAAAAAAAAAAAAAAAAAAAGCAAATGACTGAGCAACAACAAAAAAATGGAACCCAAGGTGTGAGGAAAAAAAAAAAGTCATAAAATACTATGTGAGTTCAGAGAAGGAAAAGGTCAATTCTTGCTCAGACATTTTAGGGAAGATCTCTCAAAACTTATGTCATATATAAGTAGGAAAAGTAGAAAATCAGGACTTACATGGGATGATATCAATCTTCTCAGAAAAAGACAAGGTCTTGTCATCTGCTAAAGAGTGGAATAGAGAGGGAACTTGAGAAAAATAGAAAAGATCTGTGATGGCTCCCATGGAATATGTAAAGAGTAAGAGAATAAAAGGAACAGCAAAATTCAGCTCAGTGAAGGCTCAGCTAAGGGCCAATGTGAGAGTCTATCTTCCCCATAGGATGGTAAAGTCCTTGAGGACAAAGGTGTAGCTGATGGATCTTTATATCTTTTATATGTTAGCACATGGTAGATGTTTAATGAATTTTTATCAAATTTGTGTTTATTTAATTGAACCCCATTATGAAGTCAAGCATTATACATAGTTACATATACTGGTTTGCTCAACTCATTGTTGGTCCCCCCTACACACACATTTCAATATTATTGATCTTCTTTTCAGAAGAAGATGAGACTTTTCTTATACTTAAAAAAAAAAAAACTTTTCTCTGTTAATTTTGTGGCCTTGGATTTATCACATACTGTCTAAGTTTTTGATTTCTTCTGTTTCTTGTTTATTTAGTTTGTTACACTGATCTATTTTTCTATTTTTTTAAACTGGCGCCAAATTATTTTTTTTTAATTTTTATTAAAGCTTTTTATTTGCAATACATATGCATGGGTAATTTTTCACCATGGACCCTTGCAAAGCTTTCTGTTACAAATTTTTCCCTTCTATCCCCCACTCCCTCCCCAAGATGGCAGGAAGTCTAATACATATTAATTGTGTTAAAATACTTGACAAATAGAATATGTGAATACATATTTATACAGTTATCTTGCTGTACAAGAAAAATCAGATCTACAAGAGGAAAAAAATCTGAGAAGGGAAACATAATGCAAGCAAACATCAATAGAGAGCATGAAAATGTTATGTTGTGGTCCACATTCAGATCCCTCTCTTTTGGTGTATATGGCTTTCCTCATCACTGAAAAATTGGAACTGCACCAAATTATTTTGATTACTATTGATTTATAATATAGTTGTAAGCCAGGAAATGCTATTCTCTCTTCCTTTCTACTTCCCCCTCTCACCCCTCCCCCCATGATTTATTTCCCTTGAGATTCTAAACCTTTTGTTCTATAAATGAACTTTGTTATTATTTTGTCTAGCTCTAAAAAGTAACTTCTTGCTATTCTGCCTTCCACCCCATATACTTCTTATCTATTCTTTCCTGGATCCTGAACTATTCACAAAGCTAGAAGCTGTCAGAAAGAAAACCTCTTTCACCAGAGATTTCCCCCACTACTAAACTGTATTTCTGCAGTCACTACAGACCTTTTATAAGTTTTTGTAAGTTTCTATACTTTTAAGAATTAATATCAGATATTCTATTTTATATAAGAAAGCTATTGGGACAAGAAAAGGAAGGGAGACAAGGGGAAATTTAAGCAATATTAAAAACAAAATCCATCAAAAAATATTCAATACCTTTAGGTTTAACTTTTTTTTTGGCAAGGCAATTGGGGTTAGGTGACCTGCCCAAGGTCACACAGCCAGAAAGTGTTTGAGGTCAGATTTGAACTCAGGTCCTCCTTACTTCAAGGCTGGTGCTCTATCCACTGTGCCCCCTAGCTGCCTCTTAACTTTTTTTTTTTAAATAAAGAAAAAGAATCACACCCTATTATATATCCTGTGTAGTAATAGGAAGAGATCACTCAATATATATCTTGATTTCAGGAGAACATCTGTGCTTCTGTAGCACTTATTTATTGCCTGCATAATTTCAGAACAGAACTTTAAGATGGAATCATAGAACCGTAGAATTTTCAGACTAGAAGGAATCTTAGAATATTCAATATTAGATCTAGAATAGATTCTAGAACAGAATGTCAGAGCTGGAAGGAATCTTAGAAAACAAATACTTAAGACTGAAAGGTTTCTAGAATATAGAATGTCAGAGCCAAAAGGAACCTTAAAATACAGAATGTCGAAGCTGAAAGCAACTTTGTAAAGAATGATCAAAACTTAAAAGTCCAATAGAAGATAGAAAGTCTTATCTAAAAAGAATCTTAGAACACAGACCACACAATTTCACAGTTAGAAGAGACACCATTCTATAGAACATAAAACTATAGAATTTTTTTAAAATATAGGATATCATATATTCTAGAACATAGAATGTTGGCAGTAAAAGGGACCTTAGAACCTGGAACACAGAATTAAGAATTGGAGGGGATCTTAGAAATGTAAACTCCTCAATTTGGCACTTAAAAATCTCTAAAATGGGAGACCCTTCCAATTTTATTGCATATTGCTTCCCTAAGCAATTCCATCTTTTTTTTTTTTCTTTTTGCTAAGGCAATTGGGGTTAAGTGACTTGCCCAGGGTCACACAGCTAGGAAATGTTAAGTGTCTGAGATCACATTTGAACTCAGGTCCTCCTGACTTCAGGGCTGGAGCTCCATCCACTGCACCACCTAGCTGCTCCCATTCATTCCATCTTTCACCCAAACTGTACTATTAGCTTTTCCCTGAATGTGGCTCATGTAATTGAAAATTTTTGGTACGTAGCCAGAGCTGATCTCTGAGCATCTTCATTCCATGCTATATTGCTCTACTCTCTGCCTTAATCTCAGGAGTTCATAACTCCAACCCTAAAACCCTGGACTCCTTATTGGATGAAAGTTCTCAATATGTACAATATGTACCCCAGACTCAGCACCATCTGATAATGTTACCATTTCTAGAAAGTATGAATGAATAAATGAATTACCCTAAATTTTCACTCACTATCCTTGATCACCAGGTCAAAATATGACCTTGACTAGCCTTGGCTACCATTCCCATATTTGAGTTGGTTTTGCTATTAAAATGTAAGCTTTTTGAAGTCATGGATTTAAAAAAAAATTTCCACATCTAGTGCCTGGTACATAGTAAGTACTTAAATGCTTTTCATTCATTCAACCCCATCTTCAATTTCTGTGCCTTCAATAGGCTATGTTTATAGTTTTGCTTCTTCCTTATCTCCTTTCAAGAATCAGCTTAGATCCATCTGTTTCAGGAATTTTTCTTTACTACCCTGCTGGAAGTGTTCTCCTTGTTCGAGCTAGTTTATACTAACTTAGCTCTGCATATGTTATATTCCCCAGTTCACTTTGAGAGCAAAGAATGTTGTTTAGTTTTGCTTCCAAATGTGTACTACCATACTTTGCATGTAGTAGGCATTGTGTTGATTGATTTTAATTAGAACATAGAAGATAAGACATTGAATGATGGAGCTAGAAGGGACCTTAAAGATCCTTCAGTCCAAAGAATTGAGGTTTAGAGAGATGGTAGCTATGTGTTCAAGGCCACACAGATAATTAGTTACAAACCTGAATTTTATTACATTTGTTTGTTTGTTTTTTTAAGTTGGTTTTGTTTTTTGCTTTACATCACCTTGATTTGGGAGAGTTAGGTGTAGTTGGTAGAGTCAGGCCTGAAGTCAGGAAGAATCATCTTCCTGAGCTCAAACCTGGTCTGGTACACGTAGCTGTGTTACCCTGGGCAAGTTGCTTAACCCTGTTTGGCTCATTTTCTTCATTTGTAAAACAAGCTGGAGAAGAAAATGGCAAACTATTCCAAGATCTTTGCCAAAAAAATTCCAAATGGGGTCATGCAGAGTAGGACACAACTAGAACTGAGCAAAATGCTTTGTTCCCATCTTAGGGCCAACTAAGCTAGGTAATTGCCTAAATTCAGGAATACTTGAGTTCAAATTCAGCCTCAGATCCTCACTAGCTATATGAGCCTGGACAAGCCATTTAGCTGTTGCCTGCCTTAGTTTTTTCACTTGTAAATGTAGCTAATAATAGCATCTATCTGCCTCCTAGGAATGTTATAAAGACCAAATAATATAATATTTATTTTTTAAGAATCACTTAACATAGATGAATGAGTTACAAAGTTTAAAAATTTAAGAAGGCACCCAGTAGATGCTTAAAAAGTACTTATATCCTTCCTCTCTGAACACTTCCCTTAATTTTATTACTGTTGTCCCAAAAGTAGTTCCCTTGTGATATAGACACACCATTGGTTTGTAACTTATACTTTTGGGAATTTCCTGGAGTTCTAATAAATGGTTTGTCATGGTCACAAAGCTAGGATATGTCACAGGCAACACTTGAATCTTAAGTCTTCCTGACTCTGAGGACAGCTCTCTATCCATGCTCTGCCTGTCTCTGTCTCTGTCTTTGTCTGTCTGGCTGTCTGTTGGTATCTCTCTCTCACACACAGAGCCTCTGCAGTTGTTTAGCATGGATAGCAGATGGTCCATTCTCTTGGCTAAAAGAATGAACAGATCAGATTTGATTGAGGCATAAGGTGAAAAAACTTTAACAATTCCAAAAAGACAGAAAAAGGATATGACAGCTTTCACCCTCTTTATCCTATATTAGCATGAATGAAGTCTTTCAAAGTAACACCAGAATATTCTGCTAAACACGAGGCTAAATCCATTTGTCCAATAAAAGATCACTACATAAACTATAACTAAGTTGTTATTGGAAGTCATTTTTTTAGGGTACAAAGTTGTTTCAACTCATCTTTCATTCTACATTTTAAAAAACTACCAGTCATGCTTTTCCTGAATCATGACCAGACCATCAAGGTAGTGACCATGCATTTTGAAAATAGCTATAGATGGAGATGGAGGTAAAATAGCAGAGTAAAGTCAGGGACTTGCCCAACCTCTCCCCAAATCACTCCAAGTTCCTTTAAATAATGACTTTATACAAAATTTAGAGTATCAGGACACACAAAAAGATGGAATGGAACATTTTTCAGCTGATGTCAATTTTCAAGGTCAGCAGCCAGGATGGGAATCCACTGCATAATTCCCAAGCAGGCCATGCCAGCACCAGTAAAGCAGGAATGGGCTTTGGGCCTCTGGATTAGTGGCAATACTGGTGGTTTCTAGACCTCTAAGCCCAGAGATACCAAAGAAGATTTGGAAGGTCAGCAGAAAAGGTGAGAGAGTCTTGGAAAACCAGAAAACCAGGACTAAGCATGGGTGGTGGTGGCTGTGGCAGCTTCTGGAGACTTCAGCTTACAATAAGTCTTTGAGGAAGAATTCTGTTGCTTTAGCACACTAGAACTTAAAGTCATAATGGATACTCCTCATAGTTCTAGGGCAGAAAAAAATGCTTGTGGTCAGATACCTAAAAGGACTGAAAACATTTGGAGACAGTGTACTCTCCATCCTGGAAATGGAGCCCTACTTTGGCAAAGAGTTAAAAGTTGAGTAATAAACTGAGCAGATAAAGAAATGAGCAGATAATAGAAAAAGATTCTGACAATAGAAAGTTACTGTGGTGACAAGAAAGATCAAAACACACTCAGAAGATAACAAAGTCAAAGCTCCTACTTTTAAAGTCTCCAAGAAAAATAAGAATTTGTTTTAAGCTATGGAGAGCTCAAAAGGAATTTTGAAAATCAAGTAAAAGAAAGAGGAAAAATTGGGAAGAGAATTGAGGGTGGCACAAAAAGAAATGCAAAAAGTTAATGAGGAGAAGAATGCTTTAAAAAGCAAAATTGGCCTAATGGAAAAGGAGGTATAAAAACTTACTAAGGAAAATATTTCCTTAAAAATTAGAATTGAGCCAATGGCAACTAATGACTTTATGAAAAATCAAGAAACAATAAAACAAAACCAAAAAAATGAAAGAATAGAAAACAATGTGAAATATCTCATTGGAAACACAACTGTGAGTAGAACTAAGAGAACATTGTACACAGCAACAACAAGATTATATGATGATAAATTCTTTTTTTTTTGTAAAATTTTAAAAATATATTTATTTTTTTCTTTACATCAATTATTTCAATTCCAACCCCATCCCTGATTTAGACAAACATTAAATTAAACATATGATGATTAATTCTGATGGATGTGACTCTTTTCAACAGTGAGATGATTCAGGTTAGTTCTAAAGGTCTTGTGATGAAGAGAGTCATCTGCACCCAAATAAAGGATTGTGGGGACTGAGTGTGGATCACAACATAGTATTTTCACTTTGCTGTTGTTGTTGTTTACTTATATTTTGTTTTCTTTCTCATTTTTTTTCCTTTTTGATCTGATTTTTCTTGTGTAGCATGATAACTGTGGAAATATGTATAGGAGAATTGCACATTTAACATATATTGGATTTCTTGCCATCTAGGGCATGGGGTGAAGGAAAGGAAGGGATAAAAAAACTTTTGGAACACAAGGTTTTGCAAGGGTGAATGAAAACTAGTTATGTATATCTTTTGAAAATAAAAACTTAATTTTTTATTATATTATTATATTATTATATTATATTATATTATAATAAAAAAAAAAGGGAAAAAACTAACCTGGAAAACAGATCCAGGAAAAATAATTTTAAAATTATTGGTCTACCTGAAAGTCATGATAAAAAAAAAAGAGCTTAGATATCATCTTTCAAGAAATTATCAAGATAAACTGTCCTGATATTCTAGAAACAGCGAGTAAAATAGAAATTGGAAGAATCCACTGATCACCTCCTGAAAGAGATCCCCAAATGAAAACTCCTAGGAATTTTGTAGCCAAATTCCAGAGCTTCAAGGTCAAGGAGAAAATAATGCAAATATCCAGAAACAAACAAGTCAAGCATAGTGGAGTTACAGTAGGATAACACAAATTTTGGCAGCTCTTACATTAAAGGATCAGAGAGCTTGGAATATGACATCCTGGAAAGCAATGGAGTTAGGATTGCAATAAAGAATCATTTATCCAGCAAAACTGAGTATAATCCTTCAAAAGAAAAGATAGAAATTCAATAAAATAGAAGACTTTCAAGGATTTGTGATGAAAAGACCAGAGCTTATAGAAAATTTGATTTTCAAATACAGGACTCGAGAAAAGCATAAATTATCTGCCATAAAAAGGCAAGAAAAAGCTTTTTCAGTGGAGAGAAAGACAAGGAGGATTGGGGGAGTGAGTGAATCTTATTCTCATCAGAATTAGTTCAAAAAAGGAAATGACACAAATACTCAGTAGCACTATAGAAATTCATTTTATCCTGCAGGATATTAGGAGGAAAAGGGGATATAAAAAGGGTGACAGAAGAAAAGGAATAGTGAGAGAGGGGATTGTCAGTAGCAAAATACCTTTAAGGAGGATCTGGGTGAAAGGAAAGAGATAATAGAATAAATGGGGGATATAGTTAGCTATAGCAATTGAGAAAAAAATTTGAAGCAAGTTTCTCTGATGAAGGCCATTTCTCTGATGAAGTCATTCCCAATTGATAAATGATCAAAATATATGAGCTATGCCCAAAGGATGTAAAGTCACACATACCCTTTGACCTAACAATACCATTACTAGGCATGAATCTAAACAAAAAAATTTTTTTAAAGGAAAAGGATCTATCTGAACAAAAATACTTATAGCAGCTCTCAGAGCAAAGAATTAAAAATTGAGGGAATGCCCATCACTTAGGGAGTGGCTAAATAAATTGTGTTATGGCATTATAATAAAATATTATTGTTCTATGGGAAATCATGAGCAGCATGCTCTTGGAAAAACCTTGGAAGTCTTCCATGAATTTAAGCAAAGTGAAATGTGCTGTGTATAAATTAATTGCAATGTTCCCAAGAAATTATTTTACAGATCTAGAAAAAATAGTAGCAAAGTTCATTTGGAAAAACAAAAGGTCAAGAATTTCAAGGGGATTAATGAAAAAAAAGGCTGACGATGGTGGACTTGCTGTACCAGATCTAAAACTATATTATAAAGCAGCGGTCATCAAAACCATTTGGTACTGGCTAAGAAATAGAGTAGTTGATCAGTGGAATAGGATAGAATCACAAGACAAACTAGGCAATAACTATAGTAATTTGGTTTTTGATAAACCCAAAGACCCCAGCTTTTGGAATAAGTATTCACTATTTGACAAAAACTGCTGGGAAAACTGGAAACTAGTGTGGAAGAAATTAGGGCTTGACCCACACCACATACCAAGATAAGATCTAAATGGGTTCATGATCTGGATATAAAGAGTGATACTATAAGTAAATTAGAGGAATGTAATAGAGTTTACCTCTCAGACCTATGGAGATGGAATAAATTTATGTGCAAAGAAGAACTGGAACTCTTAATTGAAAACCAGATAGATAACTTTGACTATATTAAGTTAAAAAGTTTTTGTACAAACAAAATCAATGCAGACAAGATTAGGAGGGAAGCAATAAATTGGGAAATCATCTTTGCATTTAAGGGTTCTGATAAAGGTCTCATCTCTAAAATATATAGAGAATTGTCTCATATTTATAAAAATTCAAGCCATTCTCCAATCAATAAATGGTCAAAGGATATGAACAGACAATTTTCAGAGGATGAAATTAAAACTATTTATAGTCATATGAAAAGGTGCTCCAAATCACTATTGATCAGAAAAATGCAAATTAAGACAACTCTGAGGTACCACTACATATCTCTCATATTGGTTAAGATGACAGGAAAAGATAATGATGATTGTTGGAGGAGATGTGGAAAAACTGGGACACTAATGCATTGTTGGTAGAATCATGAACTGATTCAACTATTCTGGAGAACAATTTGAACTATGCTCAAAAGGTTATCAAACTGTGCATACTCTTTGATCCAGCAGTGTTTCTACTGGGCTTGTATCCCAAAGAGATTTTAAAGGAGGGAAAGGGAGCCACATGTGCAAAAATATTTGTGGCACACCTGTCAGATTGGCTAAAATGACAGGAAATGATAATGGCGAATGTTGGTGGGGATATGGGAAAACTGGGACACTGATACATTGTTGGTGGAATTGTAAACAGATCCAACCATTCTGGAGAGCAAGTTGGAACTATGCTCAAAAAGTTATCAAACTATGCATACCATTTGACCCAGCAGTGTTTCTATTGGGTCTATATCCCAAAGAAATCTTAAAGGAGGGAAAGGGACCCACATGTACAAAAATGTTTGTAGCAGCCCTTTTTGTAGTGGCTGGAGACTGGAAACTGAATGGATGACCATCAATTGGAGAATGGCTGAATAAAATATGGTATATGAATGTTATGGAATATTATTGTTCTATAAGAAATGACCAGCAGGATGATTTTAGAGAGGCCTGGAGAGACTTGCATGGATTGATGCTGAATGAAATGAGCAGAACCAGATCATTATACACAGCAACAACAATACTATATGATGATCAATTCTGATAGACATGGCTCTCTTCAACAATGAAATGTTTCAAACCAGTTCTAATTGTTCAGTGAAGAAAGCCATATACACCCAGAGAGAGGGATGTGAAATGTGGACCACAACATAACATTTTCATGCTCTCTATTGATGTTTGCTTGCATTGTGTTTCCTTTCTCTGATTTTTTTTTTCTTGAAGATACAATTTTTCTTGCACAGCAATGATAAATGTGGAAATATGTATACATATATTCAATTTGTCAAATATTTTAACATAATTAACATGTAGTGGATTTCCTGCCATCTAGGGGAGGGGTGGGGACTAGGGGGGAAAAATTTGTAACAGAAAAATATAAGGGTCATTGTTGAAGAATTACCCATACATATGTTTTGCAAATAAAAAGCTTTAATAAAAAATGTTTATGGCAGCAAACATTTTTTTGTAGTGGTAAAAAAAAATTGGAAACTGAGTGGTTGCCCATCAGTTGGAGAATGGCTGAATAAAATATGGTATATGAATATTATGGAATATTATTGTTCTATAAGAAATTATCAGCAGGATGATTTCAGAGAGGCCTGGAGAGACTTACATGAACTGATGTTAAGTGAAATGAGCAGAACCAGATCATTGTACATGGCAACAGCAAGATTATATGATGATCAATTCTGTTGGACGTGGCTCTTCTCAACAATGAGACAATTCAGGCCAGTTTCAATGATCTTATGAAGATGAGAGCCATCTACACCCAGAGAGAGGTCTGTGGGAACTAAAAATGGATCTTAACATGGCATTTTCACTTCTTTTGTTGTTGTTTGAATTTTATTTTCTTTCTCATTTTTTCCCTTTTTGATCTGATTTTTCTTGTGCAGCAAAATAGTTGTATAAATATGTATGCCTATATTGGATTTACACACACACATATATATTTACCATGTTTAACATATATTGGATTACTTGTCATCTGGGGGAGGATGGAGTGAAGGGGGAGAAATTGAAACACAAGGTTTTGCAAGGGTCAATGGTAAAAAATTATCTTTGCATATGTTTTGAAAATAAAAAACTTCAATTAAAAAAACAACCAACAACAACAAAAAAACTACATCCAGATAGTTTTCAACATTTATCCCCTGCAAAACTCTGTGTTCCAATTTTTTTTCTCTCCCCTTCCTCTGGATAGTAAGAAATCTAACATAGACTAAACATGTGCAGTTCTTCCAAACATATTTTCACATTTATCATGCTGCACAAGAAAAATCAGACCAAAAGGGAAAAAAAATAAGAAAGAAAAAAAAAGCAAGCAGCAAACAATAATAACAATAAAAAAACATGAAAATACTATGTTGTGATCTATATTCAGTCCCCATAGTCCTTTCTCCAGACGTCGACAGCTCTCTCCATTACAAGTGTATTGAAATTGCCTTGATTCATCTCATTGCTGAAAAGAGCCAAGTCCATTCCAGTTGATCATTATAAAATCCTGCCATTGCTATGTACAATGATCTTCTCTCTCTACTCACTCTACCCAGTATCAGTTTGTATAAGTCTCTCCAGACTTTTCTGAAATCAGTCCACTGATCATTTCTTATAGAACAATAATATTTCATTACCTTCATATACCATAACTTTTTCAGCTATTCCCCAACTCATGGGCACCAACTCACTTTCCAGTTCTTTGCCACCATAAGAAGGGCTGCTACAAACATTTATTCACATGTGGGTTCTTTTCCCTTTTTTATCATCTCTTTGGTGTATAGATAGATATAGCAGCGATACTTTGGTGTATAGATAGATATAGTAGAGATATTGCTGGATCATAGAACATGCAGAGTTTGATAGCCCTTTGAGTAGTATTCCAAATTGCTCTCCAGAATGTTTTGATCACTTCACAACACCAACAATTATTAATGTCTCAGTTTTCCCACATCCCCTCCAACATTTATCATTATCTTTTCCTGTCATTTTAGCTAATCTGAGAGGTATAAAGTGGTAACTGAGAGTTGTCTTAATTTGTATTTTGTCTAACCAATCGTGATTTAAAACATTTTTTCATATGGCTTAAAAATGGCTTTAATTTCTCTGTCTGAAAATTGTCTGTTCATATTCTTTGACCATTTTTCACCAGTTTTTAATTCTTTACCACCAGAAAAAGAACTGTTATAAATATTGCTGTATAAGTATATCCTTTTCCTTTTCCTTTGGCCTCTCTGGAATATAGACCAGCATTTCTGGATCAAAGGGTATGCAATTATATAGCTTTTGGGGCATAGTTTCAAATTATTCCATAGAATAATTGAACAACATTTTTTACAATATTATTAACAGTGCATTAGTGTCCCTACTTTTCCATATCCTCTCCCCCATTTGTCATTTTCCTTTTCTGTCACGTTAGCCAATCTGATAGGTGTGAGGTGATACATCAGAGTTGTTTTAATTTGCTTTTCTCTAATCAATAGTGATTTAAAACATTTTAAAATATGACAATAGATAACCTTGATTTTTTTTTCTTCTGAAAACTGCCTATTCATATATTTTGACCATTTATAAACAGGGGAATAATTCTTTTAGTTATAATTTGATTCAGTTCCTTACATATTTGAGAATTGAGGCCCTTATCAAAGAAACTTAATGTAAAATGTGTCCTCCCAATTTCCTGCTTCCTTTCTCATTTTAGCTGCATTGGCTTTCTTTATGCAAATCATTTTAAATTTAATGTAATCAAAATTATCTGTTATATTTCCCACGATTCTCTGTCTCTTGGTTAGTCACAAATTTTTTGCTTATTCATAGATCTGACAGGTAAAATTTTCCATGCTCCCTTAATTTGCTTTTTTTTTTTTTTTTTTATTTTTTGTTTCTTTAATTGGGGTTAAGTGACTTGCCCAGGGTCACACAGCTAGGCAATGTTAAGTGTCTGAGACCAGATTTGAACTCAGGTCCTCCTGACTTCAGGGCTGGTGCTCTATCCACTGTGCCACCTAGCTGCCCCTCCTTAATTTGCTTTTAATATCATTCTTTGCTTCTAAATTATGTCCTCATTTTTACCTTGTCTTGGTATAGGATGTTTCTATGCCTAGTTTCTACTAAACTGCTTTCCAGTTTACTCAGGAATTTTTGTCAAATAGTGTGAGTTATTGTCAAAAAGTTTGAAGCTTTGGATTTATCAAACACTAGATTACTATGGCTACAATTTCTTCATCTAAAAATTGTCTCTTCATATCCTTTGATCATTTATCAGTTGGGCATGCGTCTTGTTAGTAATATATAGGAATGCTAAAGATATATGTGGCTTATTTTATATCCTATAAATTTACTAAAGTAGCTAATTGTTTCAACTGTTTTTTTAGTTGATTCTCTAGGGTTCTCTAAGTAGAATCTTTTTCTGTTCATTTTTTAAAATATAGGAAAAAAGGATAGAAAGATGATCCTATCATCTGCAGAAAGTTATAGTTTTATTTTTTGTTGCCTATTCTTATTCCTTCAATTCTTTTTCTTGACTTATTATTATAGCTAGAATTTCTAGTACAATATTGAATAATAAGGATGATAATGGACAACTTTTATCCCTAATCTTATTAGGAAGCTAGCTCATCCTCATTACCAATAGTGCAAAAGGAAATGCAAAAAAACTAATGAGGAAAAAGGATGCCTTAAAAAGCAAAATTGGCCATTATGAAAGAGGTACAAAAATTCACTGAAGAAAATAATTCTTTAAAAATTAGAATTGGGCAAAGGGAAGCTAATGACTTTATGAGAAATCAAGTGACAATAAAATAAAACAAAAAAAATGAAAAATGGGGGGAAATGTGAACTATCTCATTGGAAAAACAACAGACCTGGAAAATAGATCCAGGAGAGATAATTTAAAAAGTATTGGTCTACCTGAAAACCATGATCAAAAAAAAGAGCCTGGACATAATTTCAAGAAATTATCAAGGAAAAGTGTCCTGATATTCTAGAACCAAAAGCTAAAATACAAATTGAAAGAATCCACTGCTCACCTCCTGAAAGAGATGAAATGAAAACTCCCAGGAATATTATAGCCAAATTCTGGAACTTCCAGATCAAGGAGAAAATACTCCAACCATCCAGAAAGAAACAATTCAAGTGCAGTGAAGCTATAGTTAGGATAACACAAGATTTAGCAGCTTCTATATTAAAAGACTAGAGGACTTGGAATATGATATTCCAGAGAGTAATGAAGCTAGGATTACAACCAAGAATCACTTACCCAGAACTGAGTATAATCTTTCAGAGGAAAAGATGGATATTCAATGAAGTAAAGGATTTTCAAACATTTGTGATGAAAAGAGCAGAACTGAATGGAAAATTTTATTTCCAAATACAGGACTCAGCAGAAGCATAAGGAGGTAATCAGGAAAAGGCTATCACAAGGGATTTAATTAGGTTTATCTATTTAATTCATATTTAGGAAGATGATACTAGTAACTTATTAGAACTTTTCCATTATTATTATGGCAGCTAGAAGAAGTAAATACAGAAAAAAGGCCTACATGTGAGTTGAATATGCAGGAATATTATCTTTAAAATGATGAAATCAAGGAGGGGACAGAGGAATGCACTGGCAGAAATGGAAAGGGAGAAATAGAATGGTTTAAATTATCTGCTATAAAAATGAGGGAAGGAAAAGTTTTTACAGTAGAGGGAAAGAAGAGGAGGAAAGGGATAGTGAGTGAATCTTATTCTCATCAAAATTGGCTCAAAGTGGGGCAGCTAGGTGGCGCAGTGGTTAGAGCACCAGCCCTGAAGTCAGGAAGACCTGAGTTCAAATCTGGTCTCAGACACTTCCTGACTGTGTGACCCTGGGCAAGTCACTTAACCCCAATTGCCTCAGCAAAAAGAAAAAAAAAAAAAGAAAAAGAAAGAAAAAAATTGGCTCAAAGAGAAAACAACATGTACATTCAATATTGGTATAAAAATCTGTCTTATTCTGCAGGAAAATAGGAGGGCAATGGGATATGGGAAAGGGGGAGGGTAACAAAAGAGAGGGCATATTGGGGAAGGAAGGGGTTACTAGCAAAATACTTTTGAGGATGGGCAAGAATAAAGGAGAGAGAGAACAGAATGGGGGAAAATACAATCAGCAATAGTAATTGTAAAAATAATTTTGAAGCAAATTTCTCTAATAAGGCCTTATTTCTCAACTAGATAGGGAACTGAATCAACTTTACCAAAAATGAGAGCTATGCCTCAATTGATAAATGATCAAAAGATATGATTTATGCCCAAAGAGCTATAAATTCATGCATATTCTTTGACCTATCACTATTAGGTATGAATACCAAAAGAGATTTTTAAAAGTGGGGAAAAAAGGAAAAGGACTTATATGTACAAAAAAATCTGTAGCAGCTCTCTTCTCGGGGCAAAGAATTGGAAATTGAGAGGATGTTCATCAATTGGGGAATGGCTGAATAAATTGTGGTGAATGATTGTCATGGAAAATTGTTGTTCTATAGGAAGTGATGAGCAGAATGCTCTTGGAAAAAATTAAAACCTGGAAAATCCTCATGAAGTCAAGTAAAGTAAAATGCATTGTATATACAAAGTAATAACAATGTTCTGGGATGATCATCTGTGAATGACTTTGCTATTCTCAGCAGTACAATCATTCATAACTACTCTGAAGGATTTAGGATGAAAAATCCCATCCATATCCAGAGAAGAAACTGATTGTGTCTAAATATAGATCGAATCATACTCTATCCTTTTTTTAACTTTATTTTTCTTTTTTTTTAATTTAAAATGTTTTATTTTATCTTTAAAATGCATTTTATTAAAGCTTTTTAATGGCAAAACATATGTATGGGTAATTCTTCAACAATGACCCTTACAAAGCTTTCTGTTACAAATTTTTCCCCCCTAGTCCCCATGCCTCCCCTAGATGGCAGGAAGTCCACTACATTATGTTAATATCAAATCAAATATATGTATGCATATTTCCACAATTATCCATTCACAGTTCCACCAACAATGTATCAATGTCCCAATTTTCCCACATCCCCTCCAACATTCGTCATTATATTTTCCTGTCATTTTAGCCAATCTGACAGGTGTGTAGTGGTACCTCAGAGTTGTCTTGATTTGCATCTCTCTGATCAATAGTGATTTGGAGCACCTTTTCATATGACTACAAATAGTTTTAATTTCACCATCTGAAAATTGCCTGTTCATATCCTTTGACCATTTATCTGTTGGAAAGTGGCTTGAATTCTTATAAATATGAGACAATTCTCTATATATTTTAGAAATGAGGCCTTTATCAGAACCCTTAAATGTAAAGATGATTTCCCAATTTGTTGCTTCCCTCCTAATCTTGTCTGCATTAGTTTTGTTTGTGCAAAAACTTTTTAACTTAATATAGTCAAAATTATCTATCTGGTGTTCAATTAAGAGTTCCAAATCTTCTTTGGACATAAATTTATTCCATCTCCACAGGTCTGAGAGGTAAACTATCCTATGTTCCTCTACTTTGTTTATAATAACACTCTTTATATCTAGATCATGAACCCATTTAGATTTTATCTTGGTATGTGGTGTTAGGTGTGGGTCAAGCCCTAATTTCTTCCATACTAGTTTCCAATTTTCCCAGCAGTTTTTGCCAAATAGTGAGTACTTATCCCAAAAGCTGGGTCTTTGGGTTTATCAAATACTAAATTGCTATAGTTATTTCCTAGTTTGTCCTGAGATCCTATCCTATGCCACTGATCAACTACTCTATTTCTCAGCCAGTACCAAATGGTTTTGATGACCGCTGCTTTATAATATAGTTTTAGATCTGGTACAGCAAAGCCACCTTCATCAGCCTTTTTTTTCCATTAATTCCCTTGAAATTCTTGACCTTTTGTTCTTCCAAATGAAATTTGCTACTGTTTTTTCTAGAATTGTAAAATAGTTTCTTGGGAGTTTGATTGGTATAGTACTAAATAAGTAAATTAGTTTGGGTAGTATTGTCATTTTTATTATATTCGTTCAGTCTACCCATGAGCACTTAATGTTTTTCCAATTAACTAGGTCTGATTTTATTCGTGTGGCAAGTGTTTTGTAGTTTAGTTTGTATAGTTTCTGACTTTTCCTTGGCAGATAGATTCCCAAATATTTTATACTATCAAAAGTTATTTTGAATAGAATTTCTTTTTGTACCTCTTGCTGCTGAACTTTGTTGGTAATATATAAAACTGCTGATGATTTATGTGGATTTATTTTGTATCCTGCAACTTTGCTAAAGTTGTGAATTGTTTCTAGTAATTTTTTAGTTGAGTCTCTAGGGTTCTCTAAGTATACCATCATGTCATCTGCAAAGAGTTTCCTCATTACCTACTCTAATTCCTTTAATCTCTTTTTCTTCTCTTATTGCCAAAGCTAACATTTCTAATACAATATTAAATAGTAATGGTGACAGTGGACAGCCTTTTTTCACTGCTGATCTTATTGGGAATGGGTCTAGTTTGTCCTCATTACACATGATGCTTGCTGATGGTTTTAAATAGATACTACTGATCATTTTAAGGAAAAGCCCATTTATTCCTATACTCTCTAATGTTTTTAATAGGAATGGGTGTTGGATTTTATCAAATGCTTTTTCTGCATCTATTGAGATAATCATATGGTTTTTGTTAGTTTGGTTGTTAATATAATTGATAATGCTGATAGTTTTCCTAATATTGAACCAGCCCTGCATTCCTGGTATAAATCCCACTTGGTCATAATGTATTATCCTGGGGATGACTTTCTGTAATCTCATTGCTAATATCTTATTTAAAATTTTTGCATCAATATTCATTACGGAAATTGGTCTATAGTTTTCCTTCTCTGTTTTCACTCTACCTGGTTTAACTATCAGCACCATGTCAGTATCATAGAAGGAATTTGATAGTATACCTTCTTTCCCTATTCTTTCAAATAGTTTATATAGTATTGGAATTAATTGTTCTTTGAATGTTTGGTAGAATTCACATATAAATCCATCTGGCCCTGGAGATTTTTCATTGGGGAGTTGATTAATAGCTTGTTCTATTTCTTTATTTTAAAATAGAGCTATTTAAGTAGTTTATTTCCTCTTCTGTTAACCTGGGCAGTCTATATTTTTGTAGATATTCCTCCATTTCATTTAGATTATCAAATTTATTGGCATAAAGTTGGGCAAAGTAACTCCTAATTGTTACTATAATTTTCTCTTCATTGGTGGAAAGTTCTCCCTTATCATTTTTGAGACTAACAATTTGATTTTCCTCTTTCCTTTTTCTAATTAAATGAACTAGAGGCTTATCTATTTTGTTGGTTTTTTCATAAAACCAACTCTTAGTTTTATTTATTAATTCAATAGTTTTCTTATTTCCAATTTTATTAATCTCCCCTTTTATTTTCAGGAAATTCTGAAAATAAAAGGAAAGATTAATAAAAATGGAAATAATTGAGGATTTTTAATTTGTTGTTTTTCTAGTTTTTTTAAACCGAATTCATTGATCTTCTCTTTCTCTATTTTATGCAAGTAAGCATCTAGAGATATAAAATTACCCCTTATAACCACTTTGGCCGTATCCCACAAATTTTGGTATGTTGTCTCATATTGTCATTCTCCTGGATGAAATTATTGATTGTGTCTATGATTTGCTCTTTCACCCATTCATTCTTTAAAATTAGATTATTTAATTTCCAATTAACTTTTGGTCTATTTTCTCCTAGCCTTATATTACATGTGATTTTTATTGCATCATGATCTGAAAAGGATGCATTTACTATTTCTGCTTTTCTGCATTTGATTTTGAGGTTTTTATGCCCTAACACATAATCAATTTTTGTATAAGTTCCATGAACCCCTGAGGAAAAAAGTAAACTCCCTACTGTCTCCATTCAATTTTCTCCAAAGATCTATCATCCCTAACTTTTCTAACATTTTGTTTACCTTTTTAACTTCTTTCTTATTTATTTTGTGGTTTGATTTATCTAATTATGAGAGAGCAAGGTTGAGATCCCCCACTAGTATAGTTTTGCTGTCTATTTATTCTTGCATCTCTGTTAGTTTCTCCTCTAGGAATTTGGATGTTATACCACTTGGTGCATATATGTTTAGTATTGATACCGCTTCATTATCTATGGTATCCTTTAGTAAAATATAGTTTCCTTCCTTATCTCTTTTAATTAGATCTATTTTTGCTTTTACTTGATCTGAGATAAGGATTGCTACCCCTGCTTTTTTTTTTTGTTCACCTGCAGCATAAAAGATTCTGCTCCAGAATCTTTACCTTCACTCTGTATGTATCTCTATGTTTTAGATGTGTTTCTTGTAAACAACATATTGTAGGATTCTGGCTTTTAATCCAGTCTGCTGTCTGCTTCTGTTTTATGGGAGAGTTCATCCCATTCACATTAAGTTAAAATAATTAAATCTGTATTTCCTGCCATCTTATTTACCCAAAATTATGTTTTTCTCTTCCCTTTCCCCTTTCTCCCTTCACCCCTCCCCAGTATTTTGCTTTTGATGACTGCCTCCCCCAAACAGTCCTCCCCCCTTTAAAGTCCCTCCCCCTCTTTTACTCCTTTCCCCTGATTCTTCTATTTTCCCTTCTATTAGTCTATCCCTTTCTTTTCCTCCTTTCCCTCCCACTTCCCTATAAGAAAGGACAAGTTTCTCTGTGAAACTAAATGTGTTTGATATACTCTTTGACAGCCCAATCTGATGAGAGTAAGATTTATACAATGCTCATCTCCGTCCCTTCTTTCCCTCAATTATATTAGGTTTTCTTTGCCTCTTCGTGAGATTTTATCTTATTTTTACCTCCTTTTTTTAAACTTTATTTTACCACCTTTTCCCTCTTTTTCCCAGTATGATAGCCTTTCCACTTCTAGTTTCTTTTTCATATTGTCAAAGTAATATCAAATTATACCCCCATTCTTTAAGTATACCCATAGTAGAAATATAGTTCTCAAGAATTCTTTCCTTTTTACCTTTGTATGCTTCTCTTGAGTTTGGAGGTCAAATTTTTTGTTCAGATCTGGTCTTTTCATTAGAAATAGGTGAAATTCACCTATATCATTAAATGTCCATCTTCTTCCCAGGAAGATAATGCTCATTCTAATTGGATAGGTTATTCTTGGCTGTAATCCAAGTTCTTTTGCCTTTCAGAATATCTGATTCCAGGTCCTTTGATCCTTCAGTGTGGAGGCTGACAGATCTTCTGTGACTCTTATTACAGTTCCTTGGTATTTGAATTGTTTCTTTCTAGCTGATAGCAATATCTTTTCCTTGGTGCAATGGTCCTGAAATTTAGCCATGATATTCCTTGGGGATTTAATTTTGGGGTCTCTTTCAGGAAGTGATTGGTGAATTCTTTCGATGGTGATTTTGCCTTTTGATTCTAAAACATCAGGGCAGTTTTCTTTCAAGATTTCCTGGAAGATAGTATTTAGATTCTTTTTTTATCATGGCTTTCAAGAAATCCAATAATCCTTAGACTGTCTCTCCTAGATCTATTTTCCAAGTCTGTTGTTTTTCCTAGGAGATATTTTATATATTCCTCTATTTTTTCATTTTTTTTTGTTTGATTGATTCTTGGAGTCTTATTGAGTCATTCACTTGCATTTGTTCAATTTTAATTTTTAATGTATTATTTTCTTTGGTTACCTTTTTTAGCTCCTTTTGTAACTGGCCAATTTGTTCATTGCTTACTTTTTCCATTTCACCAATTTTGTTTTTCAGTGCATTGTTGTCTTTATCATATCTCTTTTGGAGGGCTTCTTGCACTGATCTCAATTCATTTCCCCATTTCTCATCTAACTCTCTTTTGAGAGTCTTTATGCAGTCTTCCAGGAAAGCCTTGTGAAAGGGGGACCAGCTCATGTCTGCCTTTGTGGCTTCCTCTATAGTTGTTTTGGAAACCTCAGGATCTGGGGTCTGCCTTCTTTCTCTCCATAAAAGCTGTCTATGGTGAGAGCTCTCTTCTGTTTCTTACTCATTTTTTAAAAAAGCTTGGGGTCTGTTTAAAGCTGAGAAGCCTCAGCTGTGGACTTCCAGCGATGGGCCATAGGGCTAAGACCTTGCGTTTGCAGAGGGTTCCAATCTACCTTTTATAAAAGGCAGATCTGTCAGAGCACCTTCCCACAACCAGAGCCTAAGATAGACTCTCCAAGTGTTTAAAATCTGCCATAATGAGTCCCGCCCAGTTTCCTGCCCTGCCTCCTGGAGCCGAGTTTGAACTGCCTGAGCCCCTGCCTGAGCCCCTGCCTGAGCCCCTGCCCGAGCCCCTGCCTGACTGAAACAGACTTGCTATGGAGCTCTTCAAAGGTACTTTCTGCAAGAAATGTTTTGTAATCCAAATATTTGAGTTAAAAATCAGTCCAGAGGCTTAATCTTCTGTTTGTTTGAGAGAAGGTCAGAGGAGGGCACAGAGAGTTATGTCTTCACTCCGCCAACTTTATTTTTCTTGAGGGTATTTTATTGGGGTGGGAGATTTATGTTTTCTTTCACAATATTACCTTTATGGAAATGTTTTGCATAAAAAAAACAAAAGAAATAAAAAACCTTTCTTGGAAAAAAAGAATTTGGATACTATGCCATTTACTGCATATATGTTAAGTAGTGCTATTACTTCATTGTCTATGATATCTTTTGCCAATATGTAGTTTCTTTCCTTATCTCTTTTAATTAGGACTATTTTTACTTTTACTCTATTTGAGATCAGGATTGATACAACTACTTTTTTAAAATTTCAGGTAAAACATAATAGGTTCTTGTACAATCCCTCATTTTAGCTTTCTATATTTCTGTTTCAAAGTGTGTTTCTTAAAAATAACATATTGTGGATTCTGGTTTTTTACTCCATTCTGCTACCTGCTTCCATTTTATGGGTGCATTCATTTTATTCACATTCGCAATTATGATTACTGTGTATTTCCTTCTATCTCCTCTTCTATTTCTCTTTCTCTCTTTTTGCTCTGTCCTTCTTAAAAAATCTGTTTTCCCTTTGATCTCTGTCTCCCTCAATATATTCTCTCTGTGTGTGTGTGCATTCTTCCTTCTTTGAATTAATTTTGATGAGTGAGGTTCAAGTATTATCTGCCACTTTGCCCATCTTCCCTTCCAATGTAAAAGCTCTTCCTTGCATGTATTTTATGTAAAATCATTTTGTCCATTCCTCTCCTTTTCCTCTTCTCCCACTGCATTCCTTTTTCTCATCCCTTCATTTTTTTTTGATATCATTCCAACATAATCAAATCCCACTCATGCCCTCTATGTACATTCCATCTATCTGCCCTAATAATGATAACATTCTTAGGAGTCACATATTTCATCTTTCCACATAGGGATATAAATAGTTTAACCTTGAGTCCTTTATGATTTTTTTTATGTTTACCTTTTTATGATTCTTTTGAGTCATGTGTTTGAATGCCAAAATTTATATTCAGCTGTTATTTTCATCAGAAACTTGCAAGTATGTTATTTCATTAAATATCCATTTTTGCTCCTAAAGGATTACACTCAAGTTTTTCTGAGTAGGCTAGTCCTGGTTGTAATCCTGGTTCCTTTTGACTTCCAGAATATCATAAACCATTGTCTCCTTTAATATAGAAACTGCTAAATTTTGTGTGATCCTAATTTGTGTCTTCATGATATTTGAATGGCCTATTTCTGGCTGCTTACAATATTTTCTTTTTGGACTGGGAGGTCTGGAATTTGGCCATAACACTCCTAGAAATTTTCGCTTTGGGATATCTTTCAGGAGGCAATAAGTGGATTCTTTCAATTTTTATTTTACACCTTGAATTATTTTCTTTATTAAGTTTTTGGAAATATTTGTACTTCTTTTATTATTTTTACCAAATTCTGTTTCTTAAGTATTTTTTCTTCAGTATTTTTTGTACTTTTTTTTTTATTAAAGCTTTTTATTTGTATAACATATATATGGGTAGTTCCCCAACATTGATCTTTACAAAGCTTTCCATTACAAATTTTACCCCCAGTCCCCTCCCCTCCCCTAGATGGCAGGAAGTCCACTACATGTTAATAATGTTGAAATGCTTGAGAAGTTATGCAAAAAAAATCCTATCTACAAGAAAAAAAAAAAAAGAATCAGAGAAAGGCAACACAATGCAAGCAAATGTCAATAGAGATCATGAAAATGTTACGTTGTGGTCCATATTTCATTTCCCTCTCTCTAGGTGTATATGGTTTTCTTCAGTGAACAATTGGAACTGGTTTGAGACAATTCTTTGTTGCAGAGAGCCATGTCCATCAGAATTGATCATCATGTAATATTGTTGTTGCCGTGTATGATGATCTCCTGGTTCTGCTCGTTTCACTCAGCATCAGTTCATGCAAGTCCCTCCAGGCCTCTCTGAAATTGTCCTGCTGGTCATTTCTTACAGAGCAATAATATTCCATAACATTCATATACCATAATTTATTCAGCCACTCTCCAATTGATGGGCATCCCTTCAGTTTCCAGTTTCTAGCCACTATAAAAAGGGCTGCCACAAACATTCTTGCACATGTGGGTCCCTTTCCCTCCTCTAAGATCTCTTTGGGATATAGGCCCAATAGAAACACTGCTGAGTCAAAGGGTATGCACAGTTTGACAACTTTTTGAGCATAGCTCCAAATTGCTCTCCAGAATGGTTGGATCCGTTCACAGTCCCACCAACAATGTATTAGTGTCCCAGTTTTCCCACATCCCCTCCAACATTCATTGTTATCTTTTCCTGTCATTTTAGCCAATCTGACAGGTGTGTAGTGGTATCTCAGAGTTGTCTTAATTTGCATTTCTCTGATCAATAGTGATTTGGAGCAACTTTTCATATGACTAGAGATGGTTTTAATTTCATCATCTGAAAATTGTCTGTTCATATCCCTTGACCACTTATCTATTGAAGAGTGGCTTGAATTCTTATATATATGAGACAATTCTCTATATATTTTAGAAATGAGGCCTTTATCAGAACCATTAAATGTAAAGATGATTTCCCAATTTGATGCTTCCCTCCTAATCTTGTCTGCATTTGTTTTGTTTGTACAGAAACTTTTTAACTTAATATAATCAAAATTATCCATCTGGTGTTCAATTAGGAGTTCCAGGTCTTCTTTGAACATAAATTTATTCCATCTCCACAGGTCTGAGAGATAAACTATATTACGTTCCTCTAACTTGCTTACAAAGTCCCTCTTTATATCTAGATCATGAATCCATTTAGATCTTATCTTGGTATGTGTTGTTAGGTATGGGTCAAGCCCTAATTTCTGTACTTCTTTTACCATAATCTTCTTGCATCACTTTTATTGTCCCCCCCCCCCAGTTTTTTCCTCTACCATTCTTTTTTCTTTCCTTTGTTTTTCCAAGAATTCTTGTTGGACTTGTATTCAATTAGCATTTTTTCTTTGAGGAGTTCCTTGTAGATACTTTCCACATTGTTGTCTTCTAAGTTTGTGTCTTGCTCTTCTTGCTACTATAGTAGCTTTTTATGATCATGTTCCTTTTTTTGTTTAATCTTTTTTTTTCTAGCTATTTTTTTACTTTGAACTTTATGTTAAAAGTTGGGCACTATTCACCTGGAGTTGGTGAGGCATTGCCCAAACTTCAGGCTTTCTCATGCAGCTGTTTTCACAGCTAGTTCTGGGGGGGTCTGTTAGTTTTTGGTGCTTCTAAGGTGTGTCACTCTCCCTCCCCCTCCCTGAACTGCCCCTATCCTCCTGAAGCTACAAGTGCTAGTGCTCTACTAGGCCCTAGAACTGTGACTAGCTCCCCTGTTGCTTTGTAACCAATTATAAATGCCGTTTTCCACCTGGACTTTGTGACCCAGAAGGGCAACGAAGTTGCCAAACTCTGCCAAGTCCTATAGCCAGTATCAGCAAAGGATCCCCTTTCTGACCCGTTATCTGAGCCCTTACATGCTCTGGACTAAGAGTTCTTAAAGCTGCGTCTACTGCTATTGTTGTCAAAGCCTCCAAGTCTCATCATCACCACATGCAGTTTGGGCAAGGCCCCATCCTGACATCACAGATCTTTTCTGTTGACCTAAATTGTCTTGGGCTAGAAAAATGTTTCACTTCAATCTTTTATTGACTATGCTTCTCTAAATTTGATTTGATGTATTATTTTTAAATTGTTTAGAGGGGAATGTTGGGAGAGATCTACTGAGTAGCTGCTTCTTTTCCTATCTTGACTCTATGCCACCCCCTCATTCTCTCACCAAGTCTTTTCTGATCTCTCAATTAGAAATGCATCTGACGGGATCATAGAATCTCTGAATTAGGAGGGATCTCAAAGGTCAAAACCAAGGAACTTCCTCTATAGCATCCTTGTCAAGAGGGCCATGTTGTTTCTATCTGAAGCCCTCCAGGGCTTACTACCTCCAGAAACAGTCCATTCCATTGTTAAGACAAATCTGTTTGGAAGTTTTTCTATATTTTAAGATAAAATTTGACTCTCTCTAGCATTGCCTTATGCACTAAGCAGAACAAGTCTAATTCCTCTTCCATATGGTAGCCCTTCAAATATCAGACATTCAGGACCTTGCACACTTCAGAATCTCAAGTGGCAGGAGGGAGGCTTCACTTTTTTTCAACCTGCTTTATGACTCATAATTAAGGTGGCACTATTCTCAAAGTCCAGAGAAAGAGAATAAAGACCTCTATGTGCAAAAAATATTCAAAGCAACTCTTTTTGTGCTGGCAGAGAATTTGAAGTAGAGGGAGGGCTCAGAAACTGGGAAATAGTGAGAGGACAGGATATTATTGTACCATGATGAAAGGTTTGATTTGAAAGAAATCTGGGAAGACTTATTATGCAGAGCAAAGTCAGCAGAACCAGAACAATTTATGCATTATACATTATTATAAAGACAAACAACATTGAAAAACTTAGGTACTCTCACCAGTGCAATGACCAACCACAGTTCCAGAGGATTCATGATGAACTATGCTATTGACTTCTGACAAAGAAAGATGATAGACTCAATATAGATTGAAACTTTTTTTTTGACACATATGAGATTTTGCCTTATTTGATTACATATTTTAAAAAGGAATTTTGTTTTTCTTTTTCACTAGGAGGGATGGAAAGTGAATTTTCATTGGTTGAAAAAAAATTTAACTTTTAAAAAGTAGCAGCAGAAGAACTTTTCTTCTTTTATCTGAAGGCTTCAATAAGTTATTATCAACCATTAGAGCACTACTACTTTTTTTTTCAAATTAGACCACAGTGTCTAATTATATATATATATATATATATATGCATATGTATGTATATATATGATCTATTATGGTAATATAATATAATGATAATTTAAAATACACTTTAAAATTTAGAAAACATTTCCCTCACAAAAGCTCTGTGACATAAGCAATAAGAGTGTTATTTTCATTTTGCAGATGAAGAAACAAGTTTAGAGAAAGGAAATGACTTGCCAAAGTTATACAATTGTTAAATGGAAGAGCTGGGATTTAAAATTAAGTCTTTGAAGTCCAGTTCTTTTTCCTCAAGAACATTAGACCAATTTTATTAAACAACCTTTGGGAAGAGGAAAAGGACCCATATGAACAAAAAAGATTTATAGTAGTTCTTTTTTGTTATAGAAAAGAACTTGAAACTAAGAGTAATCATCAATTGGAGAATGCTTGAACAAATTATGGTATATAAATGTAACAGAGTATTAGTGGGCCATAAGAAATAATGAAAGGAATGATTTCAGAGAATCCTGGTAAGAACTATATGAATTGATATACAGTGAAATGAGCAAAACCAGAACAACTTTTACATTAACAACATTGTAAAGAAAAGAAATTTTGAAGATTTAAGATCAATATAATAACCAATCACAATTCCAGAAGCACCATGATGAAGCATGCCATTTACCTCCTAACAGAAAGGTGACAGATTCATGGTGCAGAATGAAACCCACATTTTTGGGCATGTCCAATGTGGGAATGTTTTGTTGGCATATATTTCACAAAGTTTTATTCCCACCTTTCCTCATGGGGATTGGAGAGAGGAGAGCTAGTTGATAGAAAATTGGTCTAGTCATAGAGTTACCAAACAAACAAAAAGAAAAATGACCCAAAAAGAACAAAAAGAGGATCATTGAAGCATTTTTTTGGGGGAAAAAGACATACAGAAGGAAGGTCAAAAAGAAGCTGACAAGATAATTTTGAATTTACATGGTGAATTTATTGCATGCTTAAAACAAAAAAATAAGCTGCATATAACAGAGATAAGTAATTTCATGAACAATTTTATTTTTCTATTCTACTCTGTATATGAGAATGCTCATTTTATTTGATTTTTGTAAGTTTAGACTAAAAAAATATTTCCAGAACTGAATTAAGCTGATACTTCCCTAGTAATATCCAATTCAAAGTGCTTCTGAAAACTGTTCCCCTTAGGAAGGTCTAGGGAGGGAATAGTTTGATGGAGGTAGAGTAGAGAATTTTTAAGGGAGACTGCTTTTTAATACTGGCAGACACATTCTTTAAAAAATGTCTTTCAGGGTAGGAATATAGTAGGAATTTAAAAAATAAAAATAGCTAATACTTCTATAGTGCTCTAAGATTTATAGTGTATTTCATCACCAAAACTTCATGGGGTACACATGGGAAGATAGCTTTTTTGATCCTCCATTAGAGGGAAAGGAAAGGGAGCCCTAACAAGAGGGATGCCTCTGTAACAAGAGGCCTTTGGGTACACAGCTCAAAATAGCCCTTGCTGTTGTATCATGTTGCACACCCTTTGGAGTTCATTTCCTTCCTTCCTTTCCAGATACCACTTCTGCTTCAGTGCTATGACCACTCTGATGTTTAGATACTTCTTTTTTTTTTTTTTTTTCAGGCCTTATACTGCCTCCTATACATTTGTTGAGTTTAAACACCAGAATGTTCCTCCACCTTCATTTGTAAATTTACTGTGCTTTATTCTTCTTAGGAGTAAATAAAAAGAAAAGCTAATATTAATCTAGATATTTCCTCTAAATACCAAGCTAATGTTGATAAAATTGCTCTTTTTTCTAGAGCCCTCTTTGCTGGGAGCATTTTGTTCTTTTAGATTCACTTTTCTCTTCCTTCCCAAAGGATTCTAGCAGAAAAGTATCATTTGCATTTGGGGAAACCTGAGTTCAGGCTCTCATTTCTACTGTATTAAACTCTTAATTATTCCCCCTACTAACAATAATCTTTCCATACTCCAGCTGCTTTTGGCAAATAGTGAGTTTTGAACCCTAGTAATTGGGGTCTTTGGGTTTATCAAATACAAAGCTATTGGGTTCATTTGCTTTTATATATTGCATGTTATTTGTTCTACTGATTGACCTCTTTATTTTTTAACCAGTACCAAATTGTTTTGATGACTATTATCTTGCTTTTATAATTTGATGCCTGATACTGCTAGGTTTGGGGGCAGCTAAGTGGTGCAGTGGATAGAGGGCTGGGCCTGGAATCTGAAAGATTTCACCTTCATGAATTCAAATACACTTGTTAGCTGTATGACCCTGAACAAGTCACTTAACCCTATTTGCCTCAATTTTTTTCTTAAATGAGCTGGAAAAGAAATAGAAAAACCACTTCAGTGTCTTTGTCAAGAAAACCCCAAATAGGGATCACAAAGAATCAGACATGACTTTAATGAACAATAATTTCTTGGCTCCTTTCTCACTTACTTTCCCCCCATTATTTTCCTTGATATTCTTGACTTTTTGCTCTTCTTGATGAATTTCATCATTTTTTCTGGCTCTATATTATTAAAGTAATCCATTGGTAGTTTGGTATAGCATTGAGTAAGTAAATTAGTTTAGGCAATATTGTAATTTTTACTATGTTGGCTTAGACGAACCATGAGCAATTATTCTTCTTCCAATTATTTAGGTTTGTCTTCATTTCCATAATGAGTCTTTTATAGTTGTACTTACATAGTTCTTGTGAATGTCTTGGTAGATAGACTATCAGGTCTATATATTTTATATATTCTGAAGTTATTTCCAATTAATTTCTTTTTTCATCTCTTCCTGTTGAGTTTTGTTGGTGAAATAAAGAAATACTGATAATTCATGTGGATTTATTTTATATCCAGCAACTCTACTAATTATGGATTAATTTTAGTTGACTCTCTGGGGTTCTGTAAATACACCATCACATCTACAAAAAAATTATAATTGTGCTTCTTCTTTGCCTATCCTCAGTTCCTCAATTTCTTTTTCTCTTATCTTCCTGCTTTAGCTAGCCTTTCTGGTACTCTCTCAAATAGTAGCTATGACAGTTACTGGAAAAGCCACTCCCAGTTTTCAAAAAGAGGAAGAGAATGGAGCCTGGGAGCTATCAACTACTGAGGTTAACTATGATTCTTAATTGTCTTCTCTCTGTGCCAGAGGATTCAAAGACAGAAACAAAACAAGTGTTGCCCTCAAGAAGCTTATAATTAAATACATGATTTATTCGAAGTGAACATAATGTAGAGAAGCGTGTGACAGGATGCTGAGAGAGTTGGTCAGGAACGACTTTTCATAGATTTGCTATATCATGAGGACCAGTCCCTCAGCCTCAGTGCCTGACATAATTCTCTTAGACTAGAAACCCCTCACAGGAAGTTTTCTAAACCAATGGAGTCACAAGTCTGAAACAAAAGGCAACAAAATAATTGTAAGGATGAATCTGCAGTTGAGGGAACTGGGAAAAGTTTCATGTAGTAGGAGGCATTGAAAATGAACTTTGAATGAAGGTGTCTAAAAAGGGGAAGGGAGGAGAGAGTGCCTTCCAGGCATAGGGGAGGGCATATTGAAGATGAGGAGATGGGAGCCTAAATGTTGAACAAGGGGAGAATTCATAGAAGGAATAATCTGTAAGAAGTCTGAGAAGGAAGACTGAAATCAAACTGTGAAAGGCTATGAATGACAAACAAAGGAATTTAGGAGCCACTGGGAGTTTGTGGGCAGAGCATTAAGAGG
The DNA here is from genome assembly GCA_023553655.1 of Myrmecobius fasciatus. Lineage (NCBI taxonomy): Eukaryota > Metazoa > Chordata > Mammalia > Dasyuromorphia > Myrmecobiidae > Myrmecobius > Myrmecobius fasciatus. Next base: position 9,038 of record JAJPUD010000471.1, on the reverse strand, counting down.
TCACACCAAAGCTTGGGAATGTGGATTTGGTAGTTTTTGTAAGGGATGTATTAAATGAGTGACTGTAAAAGTATTTACTAAGTGCTTACTTTATGGGAAAAAAAATGGAGATTAAAAAAAATAGAAGCATGGAAACTCACTTTTCTAAAGGAGCTCACATTGTAATGGGAGAGAAATCACATACAAGAAGTTTCAGATTTCTGGGTCACTTGAGCAACAAGATGGTAGACTAGACATTTTCTCTTAGTGCCCATGACCTCTCAAATGTCTCCAGAACAGAAATTATGTGCCAAGGATCAAGTAATTTCAGCTGTCTCCATGGTCTAAGATACCCAGAATTCAAAAGAAGGTTTAAAGAAAACAACCCCAAACTCATGAATTGATATCCATGAACCTGGAGCTCACTCAATTCCTAGCTCCACCTCCTACAATGAAAGCAGTAAGGCTGTATTAATAGAAGCTGATTTAGGCTTACAACAAAACTCACCTTGCTTTCCAGAGCCATGGAAACCCCAACTCCAGGGTGCAGGCCAACCATGTCAGCCACAGATCTTTAGAGCAAAAGCCTATAGCCTAAGCACTGCAAACCTTTGAACTGCCAGTATTGGGGTTTGAACATTCTAGTGTTAGGTCAGAGAATTGAGAAACAGAGAAAACTGGACAGGTTAATAGAACCAGACACCATGAGTGTATGGATATATTTGGGGGTGAGTATGGTACTTCGAAAACAGCATCTAGCCGGGGCCAGTTCTGACTACTCAAAGGTCACCTAGGCCAGAGATCTAAAATGGTGAACCACAAATTGTCCAATGTATAAGGAGGCTGAAATGTGTTGTGATCCAGCCCCCAAGGAAACCACCATTAGAGGGGACAGTTAGAAAATGAATAGGGGAAATTCAGAGAAGTTAGAGGGGAAGCCTGAAATTACCAAAGATTTCAGAAGAAACAGAATTAACTAAATGAATAAGAAAAACACTAGCTGTTTCTACTGGGCCTATATCCCAAAGAGAAAGGCCCCACATGTGCAAGAATGTTTGTGGCAGCCCTTTTTGTAGTGGCTAGAAACTGGAAATTGAATAGATGTCCTTCAATTGGAGAATGGCTGAATAAATTATGGTATATGAATGTTATGGAATATTATTGTTCTGTAAGAAATGACCAGCAAGATGATTTCAGAGAGGCCTGGAGAGACTTACATGAACTGATGCTGAGTGAAATGAGCAGAACCAGGAGATCATTATACACGGCAACAACAGTAGTATATAACGATCAATTCTGATGGACATGGCTCTCTTCAACAATGAAATATTTCAAACCACCTCCAATTGTTCACTGAAGAAAGCCATATACACCCAGAGAGAGGGATGTGAAATGTGGACCACAACATAACATTCTCATACTCCTTGATTGATGTTTGCTTACACTGTGTTTCCTTTATCTGATATATCGTTTGTGTAGACAAGATTTTTCTTGCACAACAATGACAAGTTTGGAAATATGTATACATATATTCGATTTGCCAATATTTTAACATAATTAACATGTAGTGGATATCCTGCCATCTAGGGGAGGGGTGGGGAGTTGGGGGAAAAATTTGTAACGGAAAGCTATGTAAGGGTTATTGTTGAAGAATTACCCACACATATGTTATGCAAATAAAATAAAAAAAAAGAAAATTAAAAAAAAAAAAGAAAAACACTAGCTACCAAAAGAAATATGGCTTACAGATTAAGTAAATGTTGACTTCAGCCAGCTACAAATATTGCAAAACAAAGAAAAATTATCCAAAACTTGATGAGACAGAGGACCCTATGGGATTTTCAAACATGGAACACAGCAGGCTGTTTCTGAGTGATTTAAAAGAATAATAAGATTTTGAGAGCAGAATTTATGTCCTGCATACCAAAATAATGGGCAGAATAGAAAAATTGAAATCTGCACTGACGAGTTTCACCAAAGAAACAAAGGAGAGAAAAATATATTGGGAATGCAAATATACAGAAATAAAGGACAATTTGGAAGAAGAGAAGCAAAAAATTCTCAATAACATACAAGAAAATATACTCACTGTGAAAGCAAAATATATTGATCTGGCTAAAAAGCATTAAGTCTCCCAGAAGGGCATAACAAGACAAAAAAACCTTAGCAACATAATGAAGGAGATAATAGAAGAAAACTTCCTAGATCTTATAAACATAGAAAAAGAATACCAATGGAAAGAATTCACAGATCACCTCCAGAAAAAAACCCAAACTTGAAGAGACATGCAAGTGATTGAAAGACCTTCAAATTCATAGGAAAGGAAATTGAAATTACAGAAGTCTATTTTGCACCCACTTAAAATGTGGGAAAGATGGAATAAAATATTTCAAAGAATGTTGCTCAATCATTTCAGTTGCATCTGACTTTTATGATCCATTTGGAATTTCCTTGTGATAGCTACTAGAATGGTTTGCCATATCCTTCTCCAACTCATTTTACAGATAAGGAAATCGAGGCAGACAGGATGAAGTGATTTGCTCAAGGTCACATAGCTAGTAAATGTCTGAGGCTAGATTTGAACTCAGGTCTTCTGGATTCCAGGTTAGGCATTTTAAACACTGTACTACCTAAGTGCCTGTTAATGTCAATAAATGCAGAAAAAAGTTATTGACAAAGTGCAACATTTTTTTTATGCTAAAAATCCTACAGAGTATAAACAGAGTATATAGGGACCTTTTTTCTCTTTTTAATATCATAAAAAGCATTTATCTAAAACTATAAACTAACCCTATTTTCTTATATGATGATTTATTGGAAAATCCTAAGGAATTAGCAAAGATATGAAATGAAACAAAAGCTTTAGCAAAGATGCAGTTTACAAAATAAATCCTCAAAAATAAAAAGCATTTCTATATAATAATAATAATAACAAAAGAGGAAATCTTATTCCAAATAACTAAAATGCCTAAAATATCTGGGCATCAATCTACCAAAACACACATAAGATTAGTATAGATTACAAAGTGCTTCTTAAAGAAATAAAGAACAACTTAAATAGTTGAAGGAATACTCAGTGCTGTCATGGCTATGCTGTGCCAATAAATATAACTATTACCCAAATTGACCAGTTAGATGGTTCAGACTCATCTTTCTGAGCTTAAGTCTGGCTTCATACACTTACTAGCTGTGTGACCTTGGGCAAGTCACTTAACCCTGTTCACCTCAATTTTCTCATCTGTAAAATGAGCTAGAAAAAGAAATGGCAAACCACTCTAGTATTTTGCCAAGAAAACCCCATCTAGGGTCATGGAAAGTCATTCATGACTGGAAAAAAAAAAAAAAAGAACAACAAAATCAAATTATTAAGGGGATATTTCGTAGAACTTTATGAAATAATGACAAAATTCATTTAGAAAAAAATCAAAGATCTAGAACATCAAGGGAAATGATTAAAATATATAGTGTTAAAGAAGGAAAAATGCTTTCAGACTTCAGACTATATTATAAAGCAGCAGTCATCAAAACTATCTGGAATTAGTTTTAAAAAGAGAGATCAAAAAACAGACAAGATAGAATCAGAAACAAGAGAACACAATAACTTAAGGTTTGATAAAGTAGAAAATGTTAATTACCTGGGGAAAATTATTTAATATAAAACTTCTGGGGAAAATGTCAATCTGTCAAAAATTAAGCTTAAACTAATAATAATAGATTCTACAGAACATTCTAAAAGGACACATGACCTTACTATGAAGGATTATATTATTAAAAAATTAGAAGAGAAACAGATCATATGCTTCTCAAAGTTACGAAAAGATGTATTCTTAACCAAATGAGACATTTACAGAATTTTTATTACTTGCAACTAAAAAGCTCCTGTAAAGACAAAATTCACATACCCAAGATAAAAAAGGAAGTGATTGAATAGGAAGAAATATTTATATAAAGTTTCTCTGACAAAAAACTGGTATTCAATATATACATACACACACACACACACACATATATATACCTATATATGTAGGTATGTGAGTATATACATATATACACAATATATATAAACACCTATATAGTTATATATGTATACACTTTTACATATATATTTTACACACACACACACACCCATTCTCCAACAGACAAATGATCAAAGGATATGAATAGTTCTCAAAGAATTGTAATGTTTTCACAAATATATAAAATACTATTCTAAATCACAAAAAAATAAGAAATACAAACCAAAACAACCCTTATACTTTGCAAACTGACAAAAATGACACAAAAAAAATGGCAAAACTGAATATTGGAGAGGTTGTATAAAGATATATGTACTTTGTTTTTTTATTTTACTAATATATTGTTGATGGAGCTGTGAAATGGTACAAGCATCTTTGAATACTATTTGGAATCATAAAAATAAAGTGACTAAAATGTCCATACTCTTTGAACTAATGACTTCATCAATGAGCTTATATGCCAAGGAAGTCATTGGTAGGGAAAAGTCTCATATATTCCAAAATGTTTACAGAAGTATTTGTGTGTGTGTGTGTGTGTGTGTGTGTGTGTGATAGCTAAGAATTAAAACAAAGTAAATACCTATCAATTGGGGAATGGCTAACCAACTGTAGTACTTAAATGTAAGGGGATATTATTGTGTTGTAAAAAATTATGTGTGATGAATACAGAGAAACATGAAAAGATCTATACAAGCTTATGCAGAGAAAACAAGCAGAACAAATAAAAAAATATACATAGTAATTACAATGTAAATATAAAGAACAGCACATCAAAAAAATGAAAAGTTAATTTACCAAAAATATTAGGCTCAAATGAAAAAAGGTATGAAAGGATATCTCCCAACTCACCACTTGATAGAGGTCCACAGATGTCACACATTGCACATGTTTTTGAACTTTCCCCAATGTATCCATCATTGGTACTGATCTTTTTTTTTTCCTTTTTCCAAAATATAGTTTGTTACATGGGGTGATTTTCTGGAAGGGAAAAGGGGAAGGATACTTGGGATAGCATGATGATGCTGAGGTATGAGAAACAAGGGTTGAGAGATCTCCCTTGGCCAGTAGCATTTGTGGTCACAGGCTTGCGAAAGAATTCGAAAATCCCAATGAATGAGGCAAAAGGTTTGTGGCAAAAATGGGTTTATTACACTGAGAGAACAACTCTCCCAGCTGGCCAGTTCCAAAAGGGAAGTAGCAACAGTAAGTTAATTAGCCAAGAGGGGTTTACACTGACAGCGACTCAGCGGGCTTTTCCCCTTGTAGGAATCAGCAAAGATGGGTTTACACTGAGCAGGACTCAGTGGGCTTTTCCTGGTGTAGGAATTATTGGAAGATTGGGGTTCAGAGTCCTCCTTTTATTTTGCCTTCTAGGGCTTCAGGCTAGGGAGATTAAGGGCTAGTTTCTGTAAGGGGCCGTGATTATGCCCTAGGCCAAGATTTCTGATTAAATAGGTAGAGATCTGTAAGTTTTCCTATGAGTAGGTAGGTGGAGACTCTCCCAGAGGCCAGGAGGGATTTTGATTTAAGGTCTCCAGCCTAGGACCACCCTTCCCAAAGGTCACAGTTTACATCAATGATGTAAGAAACTGAAGTCAGAAATGAAAAATTATTAAGAACAAAGTTTCATCTGTGAGTTAGAGGGGCAAGACTTTAGAAGGCTTTGCAATGATCCAGGTGAGAGAAGATGAGGACCTGAACTAAGGAGGAAGGAGATGGATATGAGATATTGTAGCAATATAATCTATGAAATTCGACAACTGATTAGTGAATAATGAGAAGTTAAGGATGAATGAGTTGCTAAAAATCTGGATGCCTGAAAGGATCGTGGTTCTTCTAATGTAAAAGAGAAAAATGTAATGAACTCTACTTTAGACATGTTGACATCCAGTAGAAAATGTTAAATTGGCAGGGGCAGCTAGATAGCATGGTAGAGAGTACTGGCCTTGAAGTCAGGAGGACCTGAGTTCAAATCCAGCCTCAGACACTTAATACTTACTAGCCATGTGACCCTAGGCAAGTCACTTAATCCCAATTGCTCTACCAAAAATTAAAAAAAAAAAAAATTCAGATGGTAAAGCAGCAGCAGGTCTGAAGGAGGCTCAGTAGAGAAGCAATGGTCACAGAATAGGATCCAGAAGCCTTGGACTTAACTCAGGTTTATCTTCTCCTAAGTAAGGTCCTTGAAGGTGTGATTTAAAAGAATGAAAGAGCTGCAGTAGTAGGGCAAATGGCTGCTGGGGGTAAAGAAGCATGGTCCCAAGGCTGAGTTCCTCCTTAGGGATACTCTCTGATAAGCATATCACTTATCTCTTCTTCTAAAATGTAGATAAAAATGTTAAACAAGGAGTTTGACTATGAAAGGGAAAAGATATAGGAGAGCTTAAAGAGGTGTTAGTATCAAAGGCCCTAATAAAGGGCCATACTAGGATTCCAGAGAACACTACACAGGAGACCTTCTAAGCATAAAATGGGTAAAGATTACCCTTTCTTTCTTTTATTTTTGCTGAGGCAATTGGGGTTAAATGACTTGCCCAGGGTCACACAGCTAGGGAGTGTTAAGTGTTTGAGACCAGATTTGAACTCAGGTCCTCCTGACTTCAGGGCTGGTGCTCTATCCACTGCGCCATCTAGCTGCCCCAAGATTACTCTTTAGGTCAGGATCGTTTCCAGATCCACCTACATATAATAATACATAATTGCCAAATAATACTCTTCAAGAATAGAATGGCCTATTTAAATTTTGGTAAAGCATTTCATAAACTATCTATAGCATTTCCCTGATTTGCCAGTATAGTAATTCTGTTAACTAACAAAAGAGCAATTTAGCAAGATGTTCTCTTTTCTGGATTTTCACTAAATTCACTGTCTAGTTTACAGATTCTGGTCTCTTCTTTGCTCTAAAAACTGGGATATTATCCTCTCTAATGTTGTTGTATCTCAAGAACATCCTTAAGTTCTCTTATATATACTGTTATCGAGTTTGTCTGGACTTGCTAAGTTGAATTGATCAAGGGCATCGAGATGTTTTTACTATGTTTTATGTGGAGTATCAATTCCCTACACTATTCTCTATACTATTAAATATGAATACTCTAGTTCCTTTTTTTAAAAAAAAGTTTGTTACATGAAAATCATATATTTATATATCATATTAAAATTACATGCTTATACAGTATTGTAAGGCACTTTCCATGTATTATCTCATTTAAATATTGAAATGAACAATGCCTTGGTTTTGAATTGGCTTAGGAAAACTGACAAAATATTTCAGAAGCTTTTAAAAAAATAAATCACTGAAGAATGTTGAGATCTGATTTTAAAATTTAATTCCACATTTTCAGAAGATATTTAGGTTCATTCTTTCCAGCAAGGCCAGGGTAAGTGGAAACTAGAATGATAGTCCTTTGTCCAGATGCAGAGAATTGAAACAAATATGAATGGGGGTGAAGAATTTTCTTTATTTATTCTCTTTATTGAGATTATCAACTTTCAACTAAGAGTCTTGCCATTACCATATTCTTTAATCTGAGAGGTGTTCATGGAAGATCTTTTAGTGCAGGGTAAACTTTCAATGAAAGTCCAACCTCTGGCTTCTTTGCTTGGAATGCAATTGTTGAATTCAATCATTTTCAGACAAATCATAAAGAATTAACTTGCAGGTACATGTAGACCATATGGTCAATTAAATAGACATAGGATCGGCTGTTTTCAGATCTGGGTTCAGATTCTTAGAATCACCAGCCAAAAAAGCAAACATCTATATATCAGATCCCATTTTCAAATTGACAAGACATTTTTACAGAAAAAAAAAAGGTTCAAAAACAGCTCCTTAATCTTAGTAAAATTAATTTTGTTTTATACCCGAGACTTGGTACCGTGTTCTCAAGCAAGGCAACAATCCTTTATTAAGAACATACTCCTCTTGGGGTATGCTTTAGCAAAATTGATTATTTTTTAATGTAAATCCAATATAGGCATATGTATTTATGCAGTTATCTTGCTGCACAAGAAGAATCATATCAAAAAGGGGAAAAAAATTGAGAAAAAATAAAATCCAAGCAAACAACAACAAAAGAAGTGAAAATGCTTTGTTGTGATCCACACTCAGTTCCCATGGTCCTTCCCCTCTCTGGGTGTAGAGAATGCTTTAGTTCTTTTACAGCCCATCAGCAGAAGCAACCTAAGAGTTGAGCAATTACTTTCTCTTCTCTTCCTGTCCTGCCAGTCCCAAACTGATACTAGTCTTCTACCTTTTACCAGCATATCTAAAACAAAATCTTTTTATGATCATTGGCTTTCTTCCCTAGTCTCAGCTTAACCTGATCTGACATTCCTGACACCATTCTTGTAGAACAGAAGCAGGCTTTAATACTCTGCAATAGGGGTGTGGAGTTTATTGACATCACGGCTGTCCATTGTCTTTTAAAAATCTTAACGTGTTAGCAAGTTCCATGTGCATTCACTGTTTCCTTTAGACATGTTCCCCTTCATTTTCTAAATTGAAACATATCTTCAGAATTCCATTGAGATCTTCCCTTTGGGGCAGATTTCCCTTATATCATTTCAGTTCATGGTATCTTGTTTATCCTTTCTGAATGCTTTGAAATTTCCCTTCTCCAAAATTGGGATGAGATAATTCCCAACTTTCCCCAACTTCTCTATTACCAATTCCAAGATGGAGTGTTTACTTCTTCTCCTTAAGTTTTCCATAATTTCTGCCTAAACCCAAGGTTATATAAATCTTATGTTGAAAATAAGGAAGGATAGGATATGTTAGAGGCTCAAAAAGAAAAAGTATGGATCATCTATAATGGAGAGTATAACTGAGAGTTAATAAAAGATGAGTAAAAGGATTACTCTACACAAAGAGGACCCAGATGTATGTAACATAAATTTATTGTAATCCTAATCAGCATGAAATTGTGATTTCTTTTAGAAACAATCAGCTCAGGTATAGGAATAAATGAGGCAAATAGAAAGAATTGAAGTTAGGAAGATGAAAATAGTGGTTGGTCAAGGGGAAAGAAACTGAAGATTGAG
>JAJPUD010000470.1:644336-685482 GCA_023553655.1 Myrmecobius fasciatus | reverse complement strand
CTCTCTCCATAAAAGTTGTCTATGGTGAGAGCTCTTTTTGGTTTTTTATTCATTTTTTTTAAAGGTGTGAGGTCTGTTTAGGGCAAAGGTGGGACAGCTGCTTTAATTTGCCCTGGGGCAGTTCTGCTGATTGAGTTATTTCAGGAACTGGGCAGTTCTGCTGATTGAATTATGTCAGGGGCTGGGCAGCTCCGCTGATTGAATTATTTCTGGTGCTTATCAGACCTGTTGTTTGATTGATTGCTTTAAGGTGCTGTGTAATGGCAGCTAGTTACGATGCTCATCAGGGGTTCAGTGGTTCACAATCTATCCCCCTCAAAAGGCAGACCCTCCAAACCACCTGCCCACAATCAGGACAAATTGTTCCAAGAGGCTCGCAGAAGACTCCCAGGTGTGTGAAAAGCACAACGCTCCCACTCCTGTTCTGACTCCTGTTCCAGCTCCCTGCTCCAGCTCCCTGCCCCGGTCTCCCTGTCCTGCAGTCTGGGTTCAGTAGGCCACCCCCTGCCCCATTAAAACAGACCTGTTTTGAGGTTCTTCCAGAGTATCTTCTTCTAGAATCGTGTTGTTCTCCGGATATTGTGGATTTTTTTGCTTCAGAATCAGTCTAGAGGCTTCATATTTTGTTGGTTTGAGGGGAGGTTAGAGGAGGTTACAGAGAATCCTGTCTGATCTCTGCCACCATGGCTCCACCCCCGGAAGGAAGTTGAAGATTTTTTTTTAATAAGTTTATTTTGGCAGCCTTCAAACCAAGGTTGGTACTGTGATTAATGCCCAATCATATTTAGCAGTCAGGACTCTGGGATTATGGGTGTCAGAAGGCAGACACTTTCCTCTGTGCTTCTCTCAGGTATTCATTTACCTGCCATTCTCTCTGTTACCTATATGAATGTGGTTGCTTTTCTTTCTTTAAAGATTGGTGTGGATTATCCAATCCAATCAAATCAAGAAATTTGCTGTTTCTTAATTACTCAATTTTCTATGTATAGATTAAATGTTTAATCAAATTAATTAAAACATAGTAAACCAAAAAGATCACTGAGAGTAGGCTTCCACTTTCATTAACCTATTCATATAACCTCAAGTTTTAATCTCCCCCTCCCCCCAGCTACCTTATACCATCCTATTATCAAGCATTGATGGGAGGGAGAAACTATAACCAGAATACAGTGAAATTCACTTATTCTCTTACCATAGGAGATACAATGTCTGACACTGTAAGAAATGCCGTCTATGGAGAATTCAGAGAAATGTAGGAAGAATCATATGAACTGATAAAGAATAAAGTATGTAAAATTAAGGGAAAAAACAATAAACACAATGTCTGCAACATTGTTAACAGAACACTCAAAACAAAACTGAATGTCGAATTATTATACTTGGCTCCAGAGAAAAGTTGGGAAAATGTACTTCCTTCTCTTTATTGAGAGGTGTGGGACAATTAATGTGGAATAAAGCATATATTGCCATTTGGTGATAATTTTATGTAAAGGAAAGCTCCCTGGGCAGGAAATGGGGGAAGGATATGTTTGAGAATGAATGTGGCATAAAAATAAAAGGCATTCATTAAAAAATTACAAGTCAGAAGTAATTTATATAGTGACTAATAGGATGAAAGTTGATTCTAGGGCATTGTCTACATAAGTGTAGAACTGGGGACAAATGCAATTATTTATTATTAATTATCTAATTTAACCTACCCATCCTTAAGGCCATTCTACCATGTCTTTTGGAACTCTTGCTCTGTCCTTAGTGGATTCACTTACACTCTTAATATGTTCACCAAACAGTCCTTCCTTCTGTTTCTTTAAACTTAAGTTTCCTCTAAGGACCACATATCCCTTGAAAACCTCTCCATGGGACACCATCACTTTATGATGGTCAGCCTATGGTTTGCTGATTCCAGATGAATCCATCACCTTCCTCCTATCTCACAGGATTGTTATGAGGATCAAATGAGATAATATTTGTGAAGTGTTTAGCCTAGTGCTTCTATATAGGAGGTGCTTAATAAATGCTCATTCTCTCCCCAATCTCTCCATCACCCAAGATGCCAAAGGTCAACCCCTGCATCCCAAACCATCACCAATTGCCCGTACTTTTGTCTTGTCATTGGACTTCAGGATCTCTGGAAGAGTGAGATTGATGACTTTGTGCAAATCTGCCTCACTTAACTTCAGTTAACTTTATTCCCCTGTGTTGTAATCGGTCCCCTTTGAAAATAAGGACAAACAATATTTAAATCAGGTGATTGACTTTCATTCTTCCCTGAGCAGTTTGAGGCTTCCTCAGTTCTACTCCTTCTATTCTTCAAAACGCACCAATGTCATCACCAATTCTCTCTTTTTCTCTAGTTATAGAAGAGACATCCTTCTTTCTAAAGCTCATGCTTTGTGCAATTGATTCTATTCCGTCTTATCCTGCCCTCTAGTTTCTGAAATGTCTCATGTATTTTCATGCTTTTTCTCTGCATTTCCCTTCCATTTGTCTATAAACAGGTTTCCTTAGTACTAAAAAAAAAATCTTCCTTGACTTTTCAGTCCATTAACTATGCTATTTCCTTTCCCTCTACCACTCCCCATTAATACCAATTTTTTTTTTTGGAAAAAGTTTTCTATATCCCAATGTCTTAATTTTTTTCACCACCAACTTTCTCCTCAAACTAGAATATCAGAATCACAAAATTGGAAAGGATTTTAAAGGTCATCTACTTTAATTAAAAAAAAAAAACCTTCATGAAAAAAAAATAAAGGTCTTATCCTGACCCTTCAACAACATGCTTAACAAGGCTGGAAGATATATAGTAAGGGGAATCTGCTCTCCCCTGAAGTAACTTTTGCCAAATTCAGGAGTTTTTCCTCACAATGAACAGCTTTCACCCATTATCTGTGGGCCCAACCATCTTAGTCCTTCTTTGATGTGACAGCCTTTAAACCTTTGAGAACAGCTACAAGGAAGATGTAAAGGAAGTGTAAAGAAGCAATCACAGTTTTTTGTTGCTTTAGGACACATGCAGAAGTTCCTTAGTCAAACTCAATGAATACATTGGGTAACTACCCTGGAAGGCAGAAAGATTAGCCACACCATTAGTGACTTTTAAAAAGCAAGCCATCATATATATGTTCTCTAGATCCTTTCACAAGTATAGTGCTGTCTTTTGGCTATCTGCAAGAAGAATAATATTATAAATATGGGCACAAATGCAGTAAGAAATGCCCCATAATTCTCATCTACTGAGAATATACTTTGATTATGAGAGTCACCCTCCAGCAATCTGAACAGGGGAATCCATCTTCACCCAGATCACTCTGGCTGGCTTTTCCTTTAGTGAACTGGCTCACCCTAAAAGAGCAGGAGTTCATTTCCCCAGGGGTAAGAACTCACCCTAACTGGATTCTGATCATACTCTAACAGAAGTTAAGTCTCCTAGTTGAATGGATTCCCATCTAAGATGGAAAAGCATATTCCTTCAAGATTAAAGCAATCTCATCAATCAGTTATATCCTTCAGAGACTGACTTTTTATAGGGACTGGCCTTAAATAAGGAAATAAAGGAGAAAAACCTGGATTCCAACTTAATCAATGGTTATTAATACAATAGTAAAATAATTTCTCTCAATAGAGAGTAGAAGGTAACAGGCAAAAAACAAGACAGTTCCTAATCTGGGGGAGTTTGCATTCTAATAAACATTCTAAAAAAGAGTTAAAAAGGAGTAGGGTGGAGTGACCCACATGAGGAAAGGGCAAAACAATCTGCCAGGTCACAAGGGATTTTCCAATCTAGGGAAGCTTGTGACCATGAGAGATTTGTTACTGACAAAAGGCAGTGGACAGAATAATATTAATGGTCCTTCAACCTGGTACTGATAATGAAGGACCTTGGGAAGTCTCTAAAAGAGAGCTAGGTGGCCCACTGGATAGAGTCTCCTGGAGTCAAAAGATCTGAGTTCAAATTTGGCCTCAGACACTAGCTGTGTAACATTGGACAAGTAACTTAACCTTTGCTTGCCTCAGTTGCTTAACTATAAAATGGGGATAATAATAGCACCTATTATGAAGTACTACCTGTAAAGCACTGAGCCTAGTGATTAACACATAGTAGGTGCTATATAAATGATATAATAATAATTATTATTATTACTAGTGTTCCCTTTTTTCCCACACCAAAAAAGTGGGTGGAGGATTAAATGGATTGTAGAAAGCTAAACTTCATTATTCCAATTAAGCTGAGACTCCAGCTTCCTGGACTGTTTCTCACCTTTAGTCCAAATGTCCTTCTCATGCTGTCTAAGCTAATATAATTAATAAAGGGCAAAGGGCACAGGTGTGCTGGTAAATATTTAACAACTTGTTCTCTAAAAAAGAGAAAGACACACACACACAGAGACAGAGACAGAGACAGAGACAGAGACAGAGAAGGAGGGAGAGAGACAGAGACAGAGAGAGACAGAGAGACAGAGAGAGACAGAGACAAAGAGAGAGGGAGAGAAGGAAGGAGGGAAAGAGAGAGGGGGGAGGGAGGGAGAGAGAGAAGGAGGGAGAGAGGGAGGAAGGGAGGGAAGGAGGAAGACAGAGAGAGAGAGGGAGAGGGAGAGGGAGAGGGAGAGGGAGAGGGAGGGAAAGAGAAGGAAAGGGAGAGGGAGAGTAGTTGGATGACATACTATACATTTAATCTATATTATTAATATAAACTCTGTCCTCTTCCTCTGATTGGTGAGTTCCTCCATTTTAGGTGTATCTATCCAGTCACCCATGCTCTCTTTCAACAAACTCAACCTCTGATACAAAGAGTATTTCTCTATCTTGTAACCTACAAGTTACTTCTCCTACCCTCTTTTGGCTCCTTTTTATTTTTATTTTTTTATAAAGCTTTTTATTTACAAAACATATGAGTGATTTTTCTACATTGACCTTTGCAAAAACTTTTTTTCCCAAGCTTTTCCCCTCCTTCCCCCCACCCCCACCCCTAGATGACAGGTAATCTAATACATGCTAAATAGGATAAATTATATGACAAATACAATACATGTATACATATCTATACAGTTATCTTACTGCACAAGAAACATCAGATCTAGAAAGAGAAGAAAAAAAACAACCTAAGAAGGAAAACAAAATGCATGGAAATATTCATAGAAAGTGTTAAAATGCTGTGTTGTGGTTCACACTCAGTTCCCACAGTTTGGCTCCTTTTTAGATATCTTTATTAGAACGTAACTCTGAGGTTGGGAATTTTCTTGTTTTCTGCCTGCATTTATATTTTTGGTGTTAGTGTACAGCACCTAGTACAGAGTAAGAGTTTAACAAATGCTTTAAGTAAACTAATTTCTCTAACTGTGGTTGAGTTCTTTGGTGAAAAGAGTGGTAAGCGTTAATAAGTGGAGACTTGAACATTTAGCACAGTGCCTAGCACATAGTAGGTGCTCAATAAATATTTATTGTTTGAGAACAGGAACTATCAAATCGGATTTGGTTTCCTAGTAGAGGGCTTGAGGAAGAACAATATGATAAACCCCTGAAATCTACTGTGACACATGGAATATAGGGATTTTAACATCTGCTTCTAAAACTAATTGCAAGTATGCTGGGAGTCATTAGATAGGGAGCTTGTCCTCTAGGCAGGAAAACTTGCACGGACTAGTCCTATTATCTCTGTGCTGCAGACAATAAGTAGACTACACTAAAGCACTTCAGAGCAAGATTGGCAGCTGTTGTTTTCTTGCAGGATGTTCCCTATGCTGGTGAACACTGAGCTCTGCTGCAGACCATTTCCCACCCTGCAACCCCACAGCAAACAAAACAAAACAAAACAAAACAGGTTTTGGCAAAGATTGGATTTGGGAGATGAAAAAGTGAGGAGTCCAGGATGACACACAGGTGGCAAGCTAGTGCCGGGGAGGTTGATGTTGTCTTCCTCTCCAGTAATAAGGGAAATTTGGGAGGGGAGGATTTAAGGGGAAAGATAATGAGTGCAGTTTGGAACATGTTGAATTTAAGAATTCTATAGGACATCCAGCTTAAGATGCTCAATAAGCAGTTGGAGATGAAAGACTGGATATCAGCAAAGAGATAAAGCAGATCTGAGAATCATCATCATAGTCAGGCAAGCTGGTAAGATCTCTGAGTGAAATAGCATAAAGGGAGAAGAAAAGAGGGAGCAGAACAGATCAGATAACCTTAGCTTTAGTGGAGATGTCTCAGGTGAAGATACAGCAAAGGAAACTGAGAAGGATCCATCAGACAGGTAAGAGGAAAACCAGGAGAGAGGAGTATCCCCAAAAACTTGGATAGAAGAGAGCATCAGAGAAGGAGAAGGATGGTGTCAAAGGCAGACGGAGAGCGAAGATGGAGGAAAGACTTTTGGACTTGGCAATGAATAGATTGTTAGAACTTTTGGAGGAAGTGCTTTGGGTGAAATGAGTTTGGAAGCCAGAATGTAGAGTTAAAAGATTGCTGTTCCAGACAATTTTCAGATGATGAAATTAAAACTATCTCTAGTCACATGAAAAGGTGCTCCAAATCACTATTGATCAGAGAAATGTAAATTAAGACAACTCTGAGGTACCACTACACACCTGTCAGATTGGCTAAAATGACAGCAAATGATAATGACAAATGTTGGAGGGGATGTGGGAAAACTGGGACACTGATGCATTGTTGGTTGAACTGTGAACGTGATCCAACCATTCTGGAGAGCAATTTGGAGCTATGCTCAAAAAGTTATCAAACTGTGCATACTCTTTGACCCAGCAGCATTTCTATTGGGCTTATATCCCAAAGACATCACAAAGGAAAGGGCCCCACATGTGCAAGAATGTTTGTGGCAGCCCTTTTTGTAGTGGCTAGAAACTGGAAAATGAATGGATGCCCTTCAATTGGAGAATGGCTGAATAAATTATGGTATATGAATGTTATGGAATATTATTGCTCTGTAAGAAACGACCAGCAGGATGATTTCAGAGAGGCCTGGGGAGACTTGCATGAACTGATGCTGATTGAAATGAGCAGAACCAGGAGATCATTATACACGGCAACAACAAGACTATATGATGATCAATTCTGATGGACATGGCTCTCTTCAACAATGAAATGTTTTAAACCAGTTCCAATTGTTCAGTGAAGAAAGCCATATACACCCAGAGAGAGGGATATGAAATGTGGACTACAATATAACATTGTCATGCTCTCTATTGATGTTTGCTTGCATTGTGTTTCCTTTCTCTGATTTTTTTTTCTTGTAGACACGATTTTTCTTGCACAGCAAGATAAGTGTGGAAATATGTGTACATATATTCGATTTGTCAAGTATTTTAACATAATTATCATGTAGTGGATTTCCTGCCATCTAGGGGAGGGGAGGGGACTGGGGGGGGGAATTTGTAACAGAAAGCTTTGTGAGGGTCAATGTTGAAGAATTACCCATACATATGTTTTGCAAATAAAAAGCTTTAATAAAAAAATAAAAGGTTGTTGTTCATCCTTTGTTTTGAGGACCAAGAGTTAAGAAGAGAGTAAGAAGAAAGGAAGAGAAGACACCTGTTGAAGATTAACTTCTCAAGTAACTTAGCCATAAAAAGAGGAGATATTAATAAAGAATAGTGATGGATCAAGTGATGGGTTTTTTTTTTGAGGAGATACAGGCATATTTGTAGGTGGTATGGAAGCAAGAAGTAGACAAGTTTAGAGATTGAAGATAGAAATGAGTATGGGTGATGGAAGAGGCAATCTAATGGAAAAGAGGAGATAGAATATTTTTATGTAGAGGAGTTTGTCTTGGCAATATGTGAGACCCTAGTGAAGTTGGAGGTGATGGCAGAGGGTATCTAGGATACATGAGCAGGGGAGGAGGGAAGAAGGGGGAAACTCTCTAAATGGCTTGTTTTTCAGTGAAATACGAATTAAGTTCTTAGTTGAGAGAGTGGAAGAGGGGGAGCTGTGGGAGATTGAAGGGGGAAACAAAGGACTTGGAAGAGTGACTGTGGAGAGTAAAATAGAAAGTCAATTAGGGAGGTGTAAAAGGATTGCTTTATTCCTATAGGATTTTACTCAAGATTATGTAAACATAAATAACACAATTAGAACCCTTCCCCCCTTTTCTGAACTTCCCTATTACTGTTGAGTCACTCTCCCACCTAGGTTCACAAGCTTGATATCCTCTATCCCTCACTTTTACTCACTCCTAGCCCATCTGTTGTCAGGTTTTGCCATTTCTATCACTAAGATGTTTCTTAGATAAGACCCATTCTCAACTCATAGAACAATAACCATAAATCAAGAGCTCATCCAATCTAGCTTGGATTCTTACAACTTTCTAACATGCGTCTTAGCCTAATGCCTCTCTCCACTTCAATCCATTCCCCACTCAACTCTCAAGAAAATTTTTTCCAAAGTGTAAGTCTGACCATGTAACTTTTCCCCGACTCCCATGAGCACCAATGACTCCTTCAGCATAAGGATCAAATATAAAATCCATCTTTGATAATTTTTAATCTTTCCAGTCACCTTAATTTTTCTTGCTTTCCTATACTCTATAATTCAGCTACATTGATATTTAAAGCTCTTTATAACTTTCTTTAATCTTTCCAGTTCCTTTAACCTTTACTGCCTTTATCATATTCTATAATTCAGTTACATTAACTTATGTGCAAGCATTGCCATCTCTCGCTTCATGTTTTTGCTCTGGCTGTCCCTTGGATCTGCAATGTTCTGCCTTTTCACAAGAGCATTCTGGTTTCCAGGCCTTTCTTCAACTTCAAGTCCCATTTAAATTTTTTTTTACAGTAGGCCTCCTAGGCTTCTTTCCTAGTACCTTCCTTCTGAGGTTATTTTCCATGTATTTTTATGTATTCTGTATATCTCATTTTTACTTAGTTATCTAATCATCTTTCCCATTAGAATATAAACTCTTTGAGAATAGAGGTAAGTTAATGCCTTTCTTTGTATTTCTAGCATGAAGTCTGGTCCATAGTAGACATTCATTAAATGCTTGTTAACCGGCAAGTTATTATTCTGAATTAATTTCATTGAGGTAGCATCTTCAAGTGGAGAAACCACTGAATTAGGACTCAAGAGACCTGGTTTCTAATCCAAGTTTTTCTTTTTCTTTTTTTTTTCTTTTTGATTTAAAAAAAATTTTTTTTTCTTTTTTTTTTTCCAAGTTTTTCTACTAACCAGCTATATAATCTTGGGCAAATCATTTAATCTAAGAATCCCTCAGTTTTCTCATCCATAATTTGAGGGGATGGGAACTCCATAAATTCTAAGGTAGTTTTTTGCTATAAAGTATAATTTCCTTGTTCCTTGACCTCCTAAACTATCCAATACAATCAGCTTTCAAGTTCTTTCTATCCTTTCTCTAAAAGTTCTCTGATGAAAGGACAAACAACAATTTTCTATTCTCCAATTTTCCCACAACTTCCTTAATTCAGATCCTGATTCTTTCTTTCTTTTGTAATTCCATCAAGTAGGTTGTAATTCCATCAACAATGCATTTGTCCCAATTTTTCCACATTCCCTACAGCATTTGTCACTTTCCTTTTCCTTCATGTTAGCTAATCTAGACATGAGGTAGTATCTCAGAATTATTTTATTTTGCATTTCTCTAATCAGCAGTGATTTAGAGCACTTTTCCATGTGACTTGGTAGCTTTGATTTTTTTTTCTTCTGAAAATTGCCTCTTCATATCCTTTGATCATTTAATATTTGGGAATGGCTCTAATTTTTATAAATTTGATTCAGTTACCTATAAAATTTGAGATTTGAGACCTTTATCAGAGAAACATACTGTAAAACACTTTCCCATTTTCCTTCTAATTTTGGCTGCATTTAGTTTTGCTTGTGTAAGCTTTTTACATTTCATGTAATCAAAACTATAAATTTTATTTCCCATAATCTTCTTTCTTACTTTTGTTCTATAACTCTTCCCTTGGCCTTGACATATATACACAGGCACATTTGTATGTTGCCAAACAGTTGCCAAATTTTATTGTTTCTTTCTCTAAATCTCTCTAAATATGTCTACTTAAAAACAACAGTACTAGTCCAGGCTTTCACCACTTCTCATTCTGGACTATTACAGTAATTTTTGGCATGGATTTCTTGTCGTGTTATTGGTATGTCAAATTTTTCATCATGATTTTCTTGATGTGTCATTGATGTGTTTAATTTTTGACATGGGTTTCTTGGCCTATTGAATTTTTCACTGTTTTTCTTGGAGAATCATTGGAGTGCTGAATTTTCATCATGGTTTTCTTGATATGCTATTGGCATGTTGGATTGTGACACGGTTTCTTAATGTTGCTGATGGATTGAATTGAGCCCACAAAAATTCAACATGTCAACAACATGCCTTTGGCACATTAAGAAAATCCACAGTGAGAATTCAACACACTCAATGACACACTAAGAAAACCTCATAAAAATTCAACACAACAATGACATGCAAAAATATGGTGAAAAATTCAACTTGCCAATGACACCCCAAGAGAACAACATAAAACATTCAACACACCAATGGCATGTCAAGAAAACCATATAAAATTCGACACGCTAAGAAAACCACGTCAAAAGTTTAACACGACAATGTCACTGCAAGAAAATCAAGGTGAAAATTCAACACGTCAATAACACATCAAGAAAATCACAGTGAAAAATCAACACGACAGTGACACGCCAAGAAAACCATTGGATTGAATTAAGCTACCGGGATTTAATGACAATTACACAAATTACGTTATCAGATGGAGACAACTGGGGTGGAATTAGTTCTCTCCCCAGCCCGGCCTTGGGTTTTCTATAGCTGGAGTTAATTTGGCTTCCTCTAGGAGACCTAAGAAACTCCTTTTTCTGGCTTCAGGAGCCGGAGAGTTAGTTCCTCTGGTAAACAAAACAAAGCTCGTTCGGGACGGCTCCAGAGCCGGTAAACGCCTTGGAAGGACCTCTACAAGGAGCATGGCCCCTTTAAGAAGGCCGAACCCGGGGAGGGCTGTCCCTTTTGCTTATTGGAGCCCAGGCTGAGCAACGTGTGTCTGTCGTGGCATCTCGTCCGCAGATTTCAGTGCCCTGGCTTTAGCCGAGCCCAGTAGGAAGCGATCCGTGCTCTGTTCCTCGTCAGCCGGGAGAGGATGCTTTGACAGATGCATACAAAGAGACCATTCCCGGGTCTCTCTTTTTGTGCCTTCTACCTGGCCACCTACCTCACGAACAAGGTGAGAGAGAAGGGCAAGATTGAGGGCGCGGGACGGCACTCGCCAGTGTTGCTTGGATCCTCGAAGCCCTCCCGGGATTGCTTCTATTGCCGCTCCATAGAGAACTGTTATTTTTAGTTAGAAGGACAGTTCACTGATCTCCAATGTCCTTTCCTACTCCAAAAATCTTGCTTTTGTGATTCTAAGAATTTTTGTTGAAAGGTTCTAAGTCCTCTGATACATTCCTTCAGTTTAGTTGGCAAGTATTAACCCCTAGAGAATAAAAAGGGCATTTATGTAGTGTATTACTTATACCCCAATAGTTCTGCTGTTTTTGTACCCATTTTACAGATTTGGTGATACTGAAAGAGATTTAAATGACTTGCCAGGGTCAAATAGCTAATGTGACTAAGGTTGGATTCAAATCCGGGTGTTCCTAATAATTCCACCCTCTAGCCACTGTACTCCTATTGTTTAGGGTAGGGATGAAAATGAAGAATGTCCTCTTTTTGGAAACGGGATAAAACAGATTAATTACAAGTCGCCCCAAGAACAGCCTGTCATAGTGAAGAGAGCACTGGACAAGTCTCATTTCGAGTTCAAATCCTACCAGTGGTACCAACTAGCAATGGGACCCTGGACAATTTATAGTTTTTTTTTTCTGCCTCAGTTTTCTCAGCAGTAAAATGAGATTAGACTTCTGATAATTCCTTTAGTTTTCTCCGTCTCCCATCTTTTTCTTCCTCAAACTTATCACCTCCGTATGCCACTGAATCCCTTTTGATAAATTAATCTTTAAGAAGTAATAAATGCATATATTGTTTCCACCCCCATTCCTCAAAATAAAAAACAAAACCGGGACTCGACCTTTATTTTGTGTCTGCTCTTTGGTAGTCTGGTTCAGTCTATAAATGCCTTCTCAGAATAATATTTTTAAATGCACAAAAGGAAACCAATTTGATTGAAATACATGTGGTAGTAATAGCACCTACTTCCTAGGGTTATTGTGAATTTCAAAAGAAATAATATTTGTAAAGCACTTAATCGCAGTGCCTGCCATATTCAATTGTTGGGAATCTTCATGATTCCCTTTTAAGGTTTTTATGCCATTTCCTCCTCCAGTTCATTTTACAGAGGAGGAAATTGAGGCAAACAGGATTAAATGATTTGCCCAGGCTCATCATATATGTTCTTTATTCAGTCTTCCTCCCTTGTCTCAATTCTCAGCTCCTGTTAAGTCATTAGTTATTTGCTTTTGTGTTTTATTGGAAAGTGGACATCTAGAGATGGGTTTTTTCCCCTTATTTTTGGTATTGTCCAAAGCATAGTGATGAGTGTCTCAGTAAATGTTTATTGAATACACAAATGAGCAAAAATCTCATATTTCCTTACCACAGAACTATGAGGTAGGTAAGACTAATGTTTCATTATCCCATTTTGGGATGAAGGAAAATAAAGGAAAAAAACTTAAGATTGGTAAAGTGATTTTCACATATTTACACGTCTGGGAACTCTTAGCTAAAACTAAAATCAGGTTTGCCATCTCCAAATCTTATGTTCTTTAAAAAAAATTCTAAATGTAAATATAAAAAAAGTATTTCCATATTGATTACAGAACCTCAAAGAGGAATTCTTTTGAAATAATGAATCTCATTCTCTGCATTTGGAAATGGGATAAACATTTATTAAAGTTAAAATATATATCTCCTACTTATTATCTTCATTTATTTGAGGAAACTGAAGCAGATACAGGTTTAGTGACTTACACAAGATCACACTGTTAGTATTTGGGTGAATACAACGTCAGACAAGACTAGATTTGAACTCGAATTATCTTGACCCCTGGCCTTGAATTCCATCCCACAGTGCTGCCAGGTTGCCTCTACTAAGTTAAAGTTTCTAGCAGACATTTATGCTTCTGTGGAAATCAAAGCCATATACTTCTCTTCCAAGAATATTTAAATTTAAATTTCAGGATATAAAGTTCTGTTTTTCATTTAGGGATTATAAGGCTTGGTGATGAGAGAGGTATTTTTTAGATAGAATTTTCCTAAGATGACATCTTGCCCTTCTGGAAAGGCTGATGAAAATTCAACACTTTCATATAAGAATAGTAGACATATATATGGCTTTATACTTTTGTGAAGCTATCACTTTTATAATCTCATTTAAGTAAAGGAAATTTGAAGTATGGAATCAAATTGCTTGTCACTCACTATCACTGTACAAGTTAATGGCAGTGGCTTCTGATGGCATTAAAACTCCCTTGCCAGAGGCAGCTGGCTAGTGGTAAAGTAGTTTAGAATACTAGCTAGGGAATCAAGAAGACCTCAGTTCAGATGTAGCCTCTGACACTCATTGTGTGTCGATGGGGAAGTCACTTAATCTCTCTCTATGTCAGTTTCTTCACGGATAAAATGGAGATAATAAAAATACTTACCTCCCAGAAATATCAAATGAGATATTTCCTGGGATATAATAAGTGCTTAATAAATGCTTATTTCTTTCTTTCATTTTTCCTTTCTTCCTTCCTTCCAGTAGTTCTAATAGACATTCCAACTTAGATATCATTTAGTATGAAATTAAGTATTTTTTACTTATAAGAAATGGCATCCTTCTCCAATCTTTTCCTGTTTCTTTCTCATAAATTAAAACTATTTTTTTTGGAGAAGAATTTGTGTGATGAATAATGATCTTTTCTTAATGAATAGAAGGATCTTTGCTTATTAAAAAACCCCACTAAAATCTTTTCTCTTTCATAGTCCTAGTTCTCATTTCTTAGAGGAAAGATTTGTACATATTCATCTGAGAGCACTATTTTCAAATGATTTTCATTATCTAGTTATACGAGTATTTTAATAAAGTTTTTAAAAATATATTTAGATCGAAGAGTTATGGAAAGGTGCTAATTCAATGGAAATTTCTAAAATAACATATGAGGGAGATTCCTTTATTTTGCTAGTCTATTGTTCTCTAGACAATTTTCTCTTTTTCCTCCATCCCACCTTAAACATTACAAACAAAAGAACGCAGAACTTTTGTATTTCATATACAAGTTTAATGATTCTTTAACATGTGAAATAAATACGTAAAGTTAGATTGATTGTTGTAGAAAGGAAAGATTAGCTTGCTGTGTCAGTTAAAGTGGTATAATGATGAGTCTAAATAAGTCCTGACTCTGATGGGCTAATATGTAAATAATCTTTTTTTTTTTTTTTTTGGCTGAGGCATTTGGGGTTAAATGACTTGTCCAAGGTCACACAGCTAGGAAGTGTTCAGTGTCTGAGGCCACATTTGAACTCAGGTCCTCTTGACTTTAGGGCCAGTTCTCTATCCACTGCCCCTTAAATCATTCCATTTGTCAGTACCCCAAGGGATCTTTTAAGACTATATCTGCTAATGGCGAATGTTGGAGGGGATATGAGAAAACTGAGACACTGATACATTGTTGGTGGAAATGTGAATGGATCCAACCATTTTGGAGAGCAATTTGGAACTATACTCAAAAAGTTATCAAACTGTGCATACCCTTTGATCCAGCAGTTTTTCTATTGGGCATATATCCCAAAGAGATCTAGGAGGGAAAGAGACCCACATGTGTAAGAATGTTTGTGGCAGCCCTTTTTGTAGTGGCTAGAAACTGGAAGCTGAATGGATGCCCATCAATTGGAGAGTGGCTGAATAAATTATGGTATATGAATGTTATGGAATATTATTGCTCTATAAGAAACGACCAGCAGGACGGTTTCAGAGAGGCCTGGAGAGACTTGCATGGACTGATGCTGAGCAAAGTGAGCAGAACCAGGAGATCATTATACACGGCAACAACAATACTATTTGATGATCAATTCTGATGGACATGGCTCTCTTCAACAATGAGATGTTTCAAACCACTTCCAATTGTTCAGTGAAGAAAGCCATATACACCCAGAGAGAGGGATGTGAAATGTGGACCGCAACATAACATTTTCATGCTCTCTATTGATGTTTGCTTACATTGTGTTTCCTTTCTCTGATTTTTTTTCTTGTAGATACGATTTTTCTTGCACAGCAAGATAAGTGTAGAAATATATATACATATATTCGATTTGTCAAGTATTTTAACATAATTAACATGTAGTGGATATCCTGCCATCTAGGGGAGGGGTGGGTAGTAGGGGGGAAAATTTGTAACAGAAAGCTTTGTAAGGGTCAATGTTGAAGAATTACCTATACGTATGTTTTGCAAATAAAAAGCTTTAATAAAGAAAAAAAAAGACTAAATCTGCAAAGCTGCAAATCTGTATTTGTAGGGAGAGTCCTTCATTCCTTATGCCAATGAAGGAAAGGAAAGGGCATAAGCATTATTTAGCTTATTTTTGTTTGTGAAGTCTTTTTGTTTTGTTTTGTTTTGTTTTAAATTGTGTGGGACTCTGTGACCCCTTTTAGAGTATTCTTGGCAAAGATATTGGAGTGGTTTGACATTTTCTACTCCAAAGTCACACAGTAAGTTTTTGAGGTGGGATTTGAATTTATTAGGATGAGTTCTTAACTCCAGGCCCAGGAGTCTATCCACTGCAACTTGTAGCTGCCCCTATATAACTCCTATTATTATATTCCAGGCACTGTGAAAAAACCCTTTCACAAATACTATTTCCTTCATTGCTTGTTGTCCCTCCTTCTCTAAGAGGATCAACATGAC
This sequence comes from Myrmecobius fasciatus, assembly GCA_023553655.1. Classification (NCBI taxonomy): domain Eukaryota; kingdom Metazoa; phylum Chordata; class Mammalia; order Dasyuromorphia; family Myrmecobiidae; genus Myrmecobius; species Myrmecobius fasciatus. Next base: position 669,615 of record JAJPUD010000470.1, on the reverse strand, counting down.
CACTATATTAGAGTTGCGGTGTGTCTGCAGGTTGGACACAAAATAGTACTATGTTCATGGGGACTATTTATTAAATTTCATTTGATAAATCAGCTACCCTGCCCACTCAACCATGCACCTTTTATTTCAACACAATATATACTTGTTGCAGAGTAATAAACACTTCCTTGAAATCTACAACCAATGACACCAGTTAGAATGAGGGGAACTTAGGCAGAGAATTCAATAGGCTGTGACTAGCTATTTCTATTCACTGAAATTCATATCATATTATCTAGGAATTTCATTTGTAGTTTTTTTTGTATGAAAGATGGCCCATCCTAAAGTCTTTATGAACAGAGAGGTTGGAATTTGTTTGTTCTTTTCCAACTATATTTCTCTTTTAAAACAGCATTTCTGTGTCCAGTAGGGCCAATAAAGAGTTCAATTAAAGAAAAGTCAATCATGTAGCACGGATTGGGAGATGTCTGTGGGAAGACCAAACCCTCACTACTTTTGTTTAATGCAGAGGCATGGATTACCCCAGTACATGGCTAAACTTTGGGGAGAAATTATGGCAATGAATTAGGGCTAAGGAAAAAGCCAGGCCTGCCTTTTTCTAGGCCAGTAGTTCTTGACCTGGGGCCTGTGAACTTGTTTTTTTTTAATTTTTAAAAATTTTATTTATTTTTAATATACATTGTTTTATGAATTATGTTGGAAGAGAAAAATCCAAGCACACGGGAAAAACCATGGGAGAGATTTAAAAAAAAATCAGAAAACAGAAGTGAACATAGCATGTGTTGATTTACATTAGTCTCCTTAGTTTTTTTTCTGGATGCAGATGGTATTTTCTGTCCAAAGTCTATTCGGATTGCTTTGGATCACTGAACCACTGAGGAAAATCAAGTCTTTCATAGTTGATCATGGCACATTCTTGCTGTTGTTGTGTGTAGTGTATTCCTGGTACTACTTGTTTCACTCAGCATCAGTTCATGCAAATCTAAGCCTTTCTATAATCAGCTTGTTCATCAGTTTTTTATAGAACAATAATATTCTATACCTTCATGTACCACAACTTGTTCAATCATTCCCCAGTTTTTTGGGCATTCACTCCTTTTTCAATTCTTTGCTACCATAAAAAGAGTTGCTATAAACATTTTTGCACCTATGGGTCTTTTCCCCTCCTTTATGATTTCCTTGGGATCAATTTATTATTTTGTACTTTTAAATTAAAAAAAATAGTTTCTATTTATTTTTAAAAATTTAGAAAATAAATTAATTTAAATTTAATTAATAATTTAAAAAATTAATTTAATTTAGAGTAATTTAAATTTTAAAAATTAATATCTTTTACTTTATGCCAGCTGCATTTCCAGGTATATCCTTGACTTCTCCCTTTCCCTGAGAGTTGTCCCTTGTAACAAAGAATGAAAATGAGGGTAAAAAAAGCAGTTCAGCAAAGCTAAGCAGCACCATTAATCAAATGTAGCAGAACATACTCTGTTCTACCCATAGTCACTCACTTCTACAGAGAAGGGAGAGCTGAATTTTTACATTTTCTCTTCCAGTTGGTTCCTATATTTATATAGTTGTTGTTTTGCTTTCTTGAGAGATAGCTAGGGGCCACAGTAGACAGATAATGGATCTAGAGTCAAGAAGACCTGAGTTCAAATGTGACCTCTGACACTTACTAGCTGTGTGACCCTGGGCAAGTCACTTAACCCTGTTTGTCTCAGTTTCCTCATTTATAAAATGAACTAGAGAAGGACATAGCAAACTGCTTCAGTATTTTTTCCAAAAACAAAACAAAATAAAAACCCAGATGGGGTCAAGAACAGTTGAATACAACTGAAAAGAGCTAAATAACAACAGTTTGTGGAAGAAGATCCATTTCCTTGATTTTTACTTTGCTTTTTTCCTGGGAGAATTTGAACGTCTAAATTAAGAGGACTGATTATTTGAACCTTTGGGTTTTGTATAAGGTTCAACAATGGGACAGAAATGTTGTAAGAGGAGTATGCCATAGGAAATAGAGCTGGCTTTGGAGGAATACAAACGAATTCAAATTCCACTTTTGACATATACTAACTGGGTTCTTTTGTTCAAGCAATTTAGCAGTGCACTGCTCTAAGCAAAGCTCTTAAGACTATAAGTTACAAGGAGAATACCAGCCTATGTTGGTAAATTTCTGCAAACTTTGTTTTTGTTTTTCAGTATGTCCTGTCTGTCTTGAAATTCACCTACCCCACCTTATTTCAAGGGTAAGTATCTTTTAAATTATTTGCATGAAACAAATGGCAGCTAGGTGGCGCCACAGTGCACTATAGCACATGGTTTGGAATTAGGGAGACTAGATTAAATTTAAATCTGGCTTCAGATACTTAATAACAGGACAAGTCACTCAATCCTGTTTATCTCAGTTTCCTCATCTGTAAAATTAACAGAAGTAGGAAATAGCAAAGCACTCCAGTATTTCTACCAAGAAAACCCCAAATGGAGTCATGGAGAGTTGAACATGACTGAATAAACGACTCAGTAACAGTAAATTAAATGAATGACTTGATATCTGATGGTGCTACAAGAGAGAATTCTCTGGTAGAGAGAAGTTCTCATCCCTCAGTTATTCACTGGGCTATGCAGAAAAAGTCATGCACTTTTTGTAATGGACCTTGCCAACACCAAAGATGCTGCCCACAACATTTTTCTGTAAGAATATTCTGTATTTGTGAATAAACTGTTGGTGGGTCTACCTGCCCCAATTCTCCCCTCCCCACCTCCTATCCACCCTTCATTCAGCTACTGAAGTGCTTTTTCTAAAGTACAGCTCCAATTTGTTTGTTATTTAGGACTGTGTTAACTTGTGTTGGGAATAGGGATAGAGACTTGCTATACTACTCTCCCACTGCTTTGGACCCTGGAACCCACTGTATTCTGGAAAATTTTGCTTTCCCATTTTTTTGTACCTGATGGTTGTAACATGTGGAAAGCATAAATGACTTAACTATGATGATTAATGGACAGCTCTCTTGACCAAATGGGAGTTCTTTTCTTTGGCTACTTTCTTTAGCCAAACATGGAGTTCTACTTTCTCCCCTTGGAGAGAAATCCCTCCCAATCATGTAATATCCTCTTTTTTTTTTTTTTTGCAATTGATCAATTGAATAATTGTAGTACCCATTGCATTTTTAATACTTTTATTCTCCATAAATGTTCCTGGTCATTGGACAGAAAAGGGTCCATGATTGCAGAGGTGAATCTTGTATCCAAATTCTTAAGGATGAGCGATTTCTCTAGTAAACTGAAAATGCTCAGAGTGTTGGTGTGCTTTTGTGGCACATTGGATGGCATTTTGGGGTCACACCATTTTTAGAATGAGTTCCCTCCTTTGTTCTGACTATTGATTCCCTGAATTAAAATCCTACCTCCTAAAGTCTTCTCCAATCCCTCTTAATTCCAGTGCTTTCCTTCTTTTAATTATTTCCTATTTATCCTATTTTATAGTTCACTTTGTATCTATTTGTTTGCATGTTGTCTCCCTTGAAATATAGGCTCTGTGAGGGCAGAAACTGTCCTTTGCCTTTTTTTGTATTCTCAGAACTTAGGACAGTAGCACAGATAGGAACTTAATCAATGTTTATTGATCTATTGAAAAGAAGAATTAAGGGTCTGCATAATTGAGAATTATGAATATGGGTCCTTCAGAAGTCTAATATTGTGAATATAACAATATTTCAAAAGATCCATGGCTTCATCTTGTAAGTAATCCCTCCACCAATATGTCACTGTATCCTTGTTAATGGGTCTTCATCCATTATTGTGGTGAATATTTTGAAGACCTTCTCAGAATTTAGTTCAGTTAGACCTCAAGTGACAAACAGTGCAAGATTAGGCCCCTATTCAAAGCCTTTTTAATCTGGTTATTCAGATTAATCTTCTGTTCTTCAGAAACCTAAGGGCACTTCCATGCCATAATAAAGCAAAAGAATCACTGATGTAGTGAGTCTGATATAGAATGAAACATTTCTATTTAGTTTTTAGGGACCCACAAATCTGTAGGCATATTGCAGTAAAAACAAACGAAGACAAAACCCCATAATAATTGATTGTTTAGGTCCCTAGCCCTTAAGTCCAGTGTGAAACAATTAGCAATCAACTAACCAATGGATATTTATAAAGCATTTGCTACTTAGGTAAAATAGTTCTTACTTGAATACCTTATGTTCTATCATTAAATATGATCTGTGCTTGAACATGGCCCAGTGATCAAAAGTTGTAATGTTCTGTTCAGTATTTCGGCGCACAGAACATGATTTACTAAACTTTGAAGCTCTGGCTTCAAACTGTTCGCCCCAGCTCAGTTTGGAGGAATAAAGAAAAGGCAAAGCTCAGATGCCAGCTTGTGTCCTTTTTTGCCCTTTTATATTCTCTGACAGTTGCTTTTTACTCCTGAAAATTAGCTTGCAGAATGCTGTGGGTATAGAGATTGTAGAAGAATCCCTTAAATTTTGTTTTGAAATTTGAGAGAATTGGGCTCCTTCAAAACAGACATACTTCAAAAATCTGAATATTTTTTATTCCATATGATGGTTTAAAAAAAGGAATATGTTACAAGCTGTATAGAAGAAATCTGCTAGGGGAAAATACTCTAATATACTTAGAAAATGTGGTGTTTGGAACTTTTTTATTAAGTACAAATATTTAGTAGTATGTTAAAAATGGCTACCATAAATGCAATGGATTTCTAGTCTTGTGCTTGATAGAATTAATGATCATGAAAATTTTCTGTGTGATGACTCCAAGTATAAAATGGGGGCAGAAGAAGGGAATAAGCATTTATTGTGTCAACTATGTGCCAGGTACTGTGCTAAGTGTTTTCAATAATACTTTGTTATTATTGTTTTCAAAAAGTAATATCTTACTTAATCTTCACAATTATCCTGTGAGGTAGATGCTAGTATTGTTTTGATTTTATAATTTAGGAAGCTGAGGTAAGTGTCTGAGGCCAAATTTGAACTCCTAACCCAGTGTTCTATCTATAACATCACCAACAGCCTCTTTTTTATTTTATTTTTTATTAAAGCTTTTTATTTGCAAAACATATGTATGAGTAATTTTTTAACATTGACCCTTGCAAAGCTTTCTGTTACAAATTCCACCCCCCCACCAGCTCCCACCCTTCCCCTAGATGGCAGGAAGTCTACTACATGTTAATTATAACAGCCTCTTTTAAAAGGCTTAAAATATGCCTAAAAATTATGAATTATATAGGAAACTATTCTCTTTCTGGCTATGCATTCCCTTAAAAGAGATATTGGACTCTTTCAAGGAAAGAAATTCATATTTATAAAATAATTCAGTGTGTTTGCATTTGATGCTAGTCTATGAATGTTCTTGGATTGTAGACAGTATATTTTGTAAAATATGCTTAAAATTATAAATTACATAGGAAACTATTCTTTTTTTGGCTATGCATTCCCTTAAAAGAGGCATTGGATTCTTTCAAGGAAGGAAATTCATATTTGTAAAATAATTCAATGTGTTTGCATTTGATACTAGTCTGTGAATGTTCTTGGATCGTAGACAGTGTGTTTTATGATAGTAATCTTATCCTCTGTGATATTTCTGTTGATAATTGTATTATTTCAGGTGGCAGACATTAATTGGTGGACTTTTGCTTCACATTTCTTGGAAACTGGGATGGGTGGAGATCAACAGCAATTCCAGGTATAGTGAATTCTATCCTTGTATAATTCATAAACTTTTAATTTTTTTAAACATGTTTCATTCTTAGATTTTTCATTTGATTTTGATTTTTAAAAATATAATGGTTTGGGTTTTCTCTGAGACATAGGATAATTCACAACTGAGATGTGCTGTAGAACAGGGCCTCTTAAACCTTTTCCACTTGTAATGCCTTTTTGCCTGAGAAATTTTTAGGTGATCCCAGATATATAGGCATATAAAATAGATATATAAATCAAACATTTACTGATAATTGATCATAATTTTGTGGTTGTGAATCACACTTTAAAAGAAACTGAGATGTAGAATATAAGACTTAGATTGCTGTATAACATACTGATGCAATGATTATAACCTGTTTTTAAAGCTTATTTGTTAAAATATCTTAGAACTCGATATTTTTCACTAACTAGAGAATCTTCTTTAGGTCCTTTTACTTTTCCTCATTCTAGCAAAACCTGTTCTTTTATTATTAGCCATATAGTCAGGGTAAAGTTATGATAATGCCCAATAACAAAAAATACTCCTTGTGTTCAAGGAGCTCACAGTCTAATGGAGGAGACAACATGCAGACAAATATGTATAGACAAGGTATAGACAGAATAAACTGGATATAATCTCAGAGGGAAGGCCCTAGTGTTAAAAAGGACTGATGAATAGAAGTGAAGCACAGGGCTTTCACATGAAGTTATTTGCCCTTTAAAAGAATACTATCATACATTACATTTTTACTATTGTCTTTTAGAGAGTTTCATATGTCCCCAATAAACATTTAGAGTTCCTTAGAAAATAAAATTTTGTGGAAAAAATTGCTGTAGAGGAAACACTAAGTTTCAGAGAGAAAACTAGTTCCAACCCATAAAAATCAGTGTTAATTCTCCCTAGAAATTTGTGGTCATATCCCAATAGGTTTTAAAGTTATAATCAAGGAAACTATAGCTAAGTTGGATTCTAAGGTTGATGTTTTTCTTTTAATCAGTTTTCTCGATTTGATGGTTCAATTATTAGTATGTTGAAAATATGTAAGATTTGCAAATATGAGTCATCCTCTGGCCACATATAATCCTGATTCCATAAAAGTGACTCTTTTCTGAGTCATTTTCCTTTCAGGCTTATTTGCCAAGGCTGTTGGTCATTAGCACCTAATCCTGGATGTATCACAGAGCCTTCTGTTTTAGGAAAGATACTGCTGTTTCTTTGGCCACATGTTTGTTGTTATTGTTGTATAGCAGCTGCTGTGGTTGCCAAATCCTTGGAGAACTTTTAATGTGATTTTTCTAACAGATGTTCAATCCCTTGTAGAAATAGTTGTGCACTTTTGAGCTGATCATACTGTGACCTCTTGTGACTTAGATGGATGTAGTCAATAATATTTTGAAGTTATAATGATGTTCAGATTCATTTGACAATTTGTCCTGAGTGAAAATGGAAGAATTAGTCCTATAGAACCTGTATTCTCAAGCCACTTGAAATTTGCATCTAATACTTTAAAAAAAATTGCTATAATTATTCAGAACTCGAAACTTGCTTTTAGTATCTTCCCACTTACTACTTTTCAACCATTCTAATGAGAAAGAAAATTATTTCAAAGTGAGAGAAATTGTATTGACTTAATACAAATGCTAATAGAACCGATGCTGTAATTTTAGCTGTTTCCCTTCTCCACTTTGTGAAAGAAGGTTGCCAACTGATCAAATAGAAGCTTCCTTAATTTTCTATCAGGGGACCTTGCTAGAGAACCATCAACACATTTCTTGATTAAAAATCCCAAACTAAAAGCTAAAATAATAATAGGCAAGAACAGTTAGCCAGTTAGTTAATTAGGGGCCTGCTTATACTCCTAGAATAAAGGAGTATAAGTGGTTTATTTTATAGCAAAAATGTACCTTCCTTAAAAAACCATACAATCATCATACAATCAACAGATTTTTATTAGACATCTACTGTGTTCCAGGTATTATGTTTTATGATAGAGATCCAAAGACAAAAGTAAAAGTTTTTGCTCCCAAGAAACCTACATTCTAAGCAAGGAAGTAAACACATAACAAAAGGAATTTGTCTAAGAGACAGAAGATAATTTGAGGGCAGAAGTCCTAGGAGCTAGAGGTGTTAGGAAAAACTTTCTGTAGAAGGTGGCTTTTGTGTTGAGCCTTGAAGGAAATGATGAATTTGATGACATATTTCAGGTATGGGGAACAGTTAGGGCAAAAATTTGAAGTCTAATAATAGAGTGTATTATGAATAGTTAAAAAACCAATTTGGTTGGGCTATACAGTATGCAATGGAAAGTAACTTGTAAATAAGTCTAGAAAACTATGTAAGGGTCAGATTATGAAGGGCTTTAAATACCAAATGTGGAAGTTTATATTTGATTCTAGAGTTTATTGGGTGCTTATTGAGTGATGTGGCCAGACTTGGGGTTTTATATCGCTTTAACAGCTGTTTGAGGTCTACCACTAGATAATGATGTTGTGAATTTCCACAAATAAGTTTGATTTTTATTAGTATTTCATAGTACCAATCCTGCCCGTTTTGATGGTACAAGTCTTATGTGTGTGATCATTTTTTTTAACATTCATTTTTAAACCTTGAATTCCAAATACATCGCCCCCTTCTAGTTCCTCCCTTACCCCTTGGGAAGGCAAGCAATTTGATTCTCATTATTCATGCAAAATCAAGCAAAACATGCTTCGATATTAGTTGTAAAAAAGAAAGCAAAAACAATAAAGAAAATAAAAAGTACTTCAATCTACACTCAGAGATCATCTCTCTGGAGGTAGACAACATTTTTTCTCATAAGTCCTTTGAAATTGTCATGGATCATTGTATTGATCAGAGTAGCTAAATCTTTCACAGTTGATCATCATTACAATATAGCAGTTATAGTGTATATAGTAGTCTCCAGGTTTTACTCAATTCATTTTCATCAGTTCATATAAATCTTCCCAGATTTTGATTATTATTATTTTTTTAACAAAGGCAACAGAACACAGATGCATGAGTTTGCTATAAGTCTTTTGGAGAAGTGTTTTAGCATAATGTGTCTCATTTGTCATGGTGGACAAGCCCACTCAGGAAACTGTGCTGCTTCTGTTGGTCTCTTTTTACTAAATAGTGCACAGCTGCCACTAAATCTAAGGGGGCAGTATCTGTAACATAGCATCTGATGATATAAGGTAACAAAATAGTTATCTCTTTCATATCACAGAGGTGAGGGAGATGGCACTTCTCGATCTAGAAAATCTGTGTAAAACTTTTTGGCCCTTCCTCTGTACCAGAGAATCTGAATTATGATGGTATTAAAAGATAAAAATATGTTGATATTGTATAATACTATGCATATATTTTGTGCATTTCTGAGTTTCTAAACTTTTTCTGCATCATTGGCTGGCCTTTGAGTGTGATCTGTGGCTTCCTCAAAACTCCCCAAAATTCCCATTTAATTTCTTATGCCCGGATATATCAAAGCAGTTGGGGGAAAGTTACAGTATGGAAGGGGTTATTGTACTTCTTCCACCTCCAGTGCATGGTACCCGGCTCTGAGGTGAAGACTAGGTTGGGCTAACCTGAGCAAAAGCATCTCCAGTTTTCATCATCTGGGGCCACAATGGGAGCAGTAGGACCAGTGTTGTCCCAGTGCTCTAGTCTCCGGTTCTTGAATCCATATTCTGACTTGACATTTTTGTCACTGAGGTCTGGCTACTTTTGTGGAAGGAAAGAATAGTTACTGGGATATATGTCCTTGTCCCTTCACCCTCAGGACTGTTCGGTTGCATTGTAGTTTGGAGGATGGAACTGGAAGGGAGCATTAGCTACCGGCAGTAATCTTCACTCACAGCCCCTCAATCTTTTCACGCTGTGGAAATTCTTGTTTTGTTTTTGTTTGTTTTTTCTCTTTTTTCTGTTTTCCTGAGTGGATTTCTGTTACTCTAATTTTCCTTAACTGATTCCCAAGCCCCCATTTTCTCCCCCTTTTCCTTCTTTTCTCTGACTTTCCTTCACCACTTTGTTTATTTGTTCAACTTTCCCTTTTGCCCAGCTCTTCCCCATTAAGTCTCACAAGGGGCCCTCCTTTAGGAAGGCACTTCCTAAATTCTCCTTATTTTCAGCCATCGTCAGATGTTTCCTGCAATGGAAATTGAGAATATAGGACTGGCTGTTTTTTCCTTCAGGTCCACACTGACCCAAAGTAAGTTGCCATACCAAAGTCCTTCATCCACTGCATCAGCTAGTTGTCCCATTATCTTTCTTTTAAAACCTGTTTACTTTGTATTTATAAAGTGTTAACCACTGGCAAAAATGTAGGTATTTTTTGAAAGCAATTAACAATTTTACTACTGCCAAAATTTGGTCTAAAATAAAAGTGTTTACCACCACAAAATTATTAATTCTATAGCATATAAAATTAGGAATTTTAAAACAACTTTTTTAAACAATTTTTTTATTTTTAAAAACAACTTTTTAAAAACTTTTTTTAAAGCAACTTAAAAAACCACCTTTAAAAACAACTAACAATATTTAAGAAATATTTAAAGATATTTCCCAGGAAATCAAAGGCACACACATGTAGAGACATAATTATTTGATTATCTTGAAAACAATTCACTATCTTCCCTTCTATAAACCCATCTCCTTTCCATTTCTTACGGTTTGTAAGCTAGAATTATCTTGTCCCTTTCTATCAGCTGCCAAAGGAATCAGTTAGCAAGCCTTGCTGATTCTGCCTCCACAATATTTCTCCCACCTATCCTCATTGAGCCAGTGTCTTAGTCCAGGCCCTTATTTTTTACCTTGATTATTTCTGTAACTTCCTAATTGTTTTCCCTGGGTCTAGTTTCCCCATTTTTCTGTCTATAATAAATGCCTAAGACAAATCTGACAATATCATTCTCCTGCTCAAATTGAAAACTTCAGTCTTTTCCCTATTGTGTCTAGTATAATAATAGTTATTATTATACCTGACATATAGTATTGTAAGGTTTATCAAATGCTTTTTATTTGATAAGCTACTTATTTGCTAAAACACAAACTCCTTCATTTGGTATTTAAAGTCTTTAACAACTTTCCTACCCATCTTTCCAGATTTTTTCCACATTACTTCCTTTCTCTGCTTCCCAAGTTTGACATTCCTTCTCTTGTCTCTTGCCTTTTCACACACTGACCTCCCTCCTTAGTTTTCACTCCTTTTGTTTGTAATGCAGACTATTACTAGTCCTAGGCTAAGGTATTAACCCCTATACCTTAGGAATTCTTCCCTGATGTCCTTACTGGCTTGTACTTTCTCCTATTTGGTGGACCTGGTATACATTTTCCCACCCTATTACCCTTGACCTTGTATTGAGAGACTATTTTATGTCTAGGATAACAGCCCCTAAAATTTAGAGGGGCAGCTAGGTAAGACAGTGGATAAGGTGACTGCTGGCCCTGGAGTCAGGAAGATTCATCTCCCTGAGTTCAAATCCGACCTCAGACATTAACTGGGTGTCTGGGGCAAGTTACTTAAGTCTGCTTGCCTTAGTTTCCTTGTCTATAAAATGAGCTGGAGTGTCCTATCATTATTATATATTATATTATATATTTTTTGTAATATATATAATGTATATATTATATATTACTTTATTGGTGATATTATTTGTGTGTGTATATATATGTATACATAAAAGAACTCTTATGTGTTGATATTTCTCTTTATATTAATAAAGAAGAGATCCACCTTCCTTTCCTAATTTTCTGTTTCATTTATTTTAGTAACTAGTGAACTATTGGAAATTATAATCAATAACCAATAATATCACATTCTTATTCACTCTTTGGCAGGACTGTTAGGCTTAAGTGATGTACATCTTTTATACTTTAGAAACTTCAGAGCTCCATAAAAACGCCAGTTATTGTGGATAGAATTTGGAGGGAGTGAAGGCAAAGAAGGCTCTTTCAGTGTTTCCCTCAGGGGTTTGGAAGAGGTTCTTAGGAGAGGTAGATAGAACCAGTTGAGGAATTCTCCTCCAAGATGGAAATCTTTCTTAGTCCAAGATCATCCCCACTAAGGAGCTACCTTTATGCTAAGCTTCTTTTTGGTGCTTAATTGTCATATCTACTCCCATCCTCCACTTTGGGTGGATTACAAGATGATTTGAGCTCCGTAGCAATATTTTTTCCAATTTCAGTAGGCTGTAGTTTATCAAGGAAATATGGTTCTGAGTGAAGAAAATGGAAATGGGGGAACCAAGAAGCAGGAACAGAGAAAAGAAATGAGATTGAGAGATAAAATGTGCCAGATATTATTGGGAGATGTAAAAAAGGGAAAGCACTGTTTCCTTTATCCAAATTGACCCTGGTTGTAGTCTTAGTATAGAGTCTCATGTTTTTTCTTGTTAAGAAAGAACTGCCAAAATCCACTAGGTGTCAGTAGAATATGGGGAATTGATTAAAAATTCAGACCACTGAGCCTGGCAAGAAAAGAAAGAATAAACTTCGTCGTGTTTTCAAGGAGCAGATGTTCACTTAATAATGCATGCTCTATTTGAAAAACAAGTGATTTAATTTAATTAGTTCTCATCTCAATTACAATGGCTTTATTATTCATGCCAACTAACTTATTCTAGCTGCCTGGTTTAACACACTTGGTTTCCCTGCAGCACACCTGTAAAAACTCAGAGAAGGCCACAATGCAAGTATTTGCACCAATAAAAATGTGTTTATGTGCACATAAATCCAAAGTGGTAATAATTTCCAAACAGTGCCCTATAAGGAACAATTAGGGCTTGAGGTAATCAACAAAGCTATAAAATGGGCTCAGGGGCCCTTAATCTTTCTGAATCTCTCTTTGGGTCATCTTGTAATTAATCAGCACAGCCTGCCTTAGGAGCTTGGGGGCCAGAATCTCCTAGATATTTAACTCTGGGACAAAGTCTAGTTTGTATCAGGCAGCAGATATCTTGTCTGAGGAAGAACGAACACTGATGGTCTCACTTAGGTATGAGGATGGACAAATATTCCTTCTCAGGGATAAAAATACATTTAAAGGAGATTAAAGTGAAAGATATAAGGTTAGTATATGTGCCTGCCTGTGTCTTATTCCTGCCAGATGAGACCCCTCTAAATATTTGCTTTATTTCAGGTTCGAAAGCAATTGGTAGAATAATTGAGGTTTTTTTTTTTAAATTTTATATTGTTTTTGGGTGTTTTGCATAGCATACTAAATACTTTTGAGTTGAGGAAATCTGGGTTCAAATCTCACCTGTGGCCTGTATTGGCAATATGACCTCAGATAAGTGACTTCTCCAAAAATACAGTTTACAGAGTAGGTGCAAATTAGCATTGGTAGACATTACTCACTCAAAGCTTCTCTATACTGATCCTGCCCCTATCACTCTCCTCTATATAAACATCTATAAGATAAACCCATCCACTAAATTTTTACCTCCAGGACAATTTTCTATGAATTCCTGAAAAATGGGAATAATAATAATAAATATTTGCTCTGTCTTTTTTCATGTTAGTTATGAGGATAAATAACAAGATAGTATAGACAAAGTACATTGAAAACTGACATGGTATGTAAACTCTAGTTATTGGGACAGCCAGCTGGTGCAGTGGATAGAGGGCTGGATCTGGAGTTAGGAAAAGTCTCTTCCTGAGTTCAGATCTAGCCTCATTTATTTCTTAGCAGGTGATCTTGGCAAGTCACTTCATCCTATGTGCCTCAGTTTTCTCATTTGTAAAATGAGCTGGAGAAGACAATGGCAAGCCACATTAGTATCTTTGCCAAGAAAACCCCAAATGGGATCACAAAGAGCCAGATAGGACTGAAATGACTGAACAAAACAGAAATATTAGAAATTAAAGCAGATAAAAATTTTAAAATATTAACTCATGAGAGAAGAGGAAGGGAAAAAAATTTGGAACTCAAAATTTTGTAAAAATGAATGCTAAGCTAACAAAGCAAACTTAATATAATCTTTCAGGAGAAAAATGGATATTCAATGAAATCAAGAACTTTCTATCATTCTTGATGAAAAGACCAGAGTTGAATAGAAAATTTGACTTTCAGATACAAAAGTACAAAAGAAACATACAAAGGAAAAAGAAATTATAAAGGATTCAATGAAGTTAAATTGTTTATATTCCTAAAGGGAAAAATGATTTTTTTAACTGCTAAAAACTTCATTATCAGGGCAATTAGAAGAAGTATACATAGACAAAAAAACAGAACTGTGAGTAGAATGTGATGGTATGATTATCTAAAAAAAATAAAATTAAGGGGTAAGAAGAAGAATGCACTGGGAGAAGGAAAAGGGGAAAGGTAAAATGGGAAAACTTAACTGATATAAAAGATGCTTGGAAGAGATTTTCCAGTGGAGGAGATAATGGGGAAAGAGGAGCACAAGAACTTCACTTTCATCAGAATTGGCTCAAAGATGATACCAGAGTCACACATCTAATAAGTATCTGAAGTTGGATTTGAACTTAGATCATCCTCCCCTTCCTCTCCTTTTCTCCCCTTCCCTCCCTCTCCTCCCCCCTCCTTCCTCTTCTTTGTCCCCTCCTTTCCCCCACCCTCCCTTTTCCTTCCCCCTCTCTTTTCCCCCTTCCCTCCCTCCTTCTATCCATCCATTCTCTATATAGCTTAGATATAAAATTTAATGATATGTTGATGCAAAGACTTTTCCCTTTTCTCTACAGTTTCTTTTATCTTTATTGTTTTTGCAAAAGCTTTTTAATTTTATTTAATAAAGTTGTTTGTGTTGTTCTTTTATGATCAACATTATTCTGTGCTCAATTAAGAATTCTTCTATTTATAGAATTGAAAGATATTTCTATTCTCCAATGACTTTTACATTTTAGTCAGTATATTTGTTTGGCTCGTATTGTAGCAGATGGGGTAAGATGCTGGTCTGAATCGATTTCCTGAAAAATTGTTTGCCGAATTTTTTTTTGAAGCTCCTGTTGAATAGGGAAACTTTTCCTCAGTAGTTTGTATTTATGCATTTATAGAACAATGAGCTATTTTGTCCAGTTTTTTCTGGGTCTTGCTTATTTATTTTTTTTACTGATTTACTTTCTTTTTAAACAATGCAAAGTTTTGATTATTACTGCTTTTATATCTGAAAATCTATTCCCTATCCACTCCTACTTTCCCCCTATTATTTTTCTTGAGATTTAAGATCTTTGATTCCTATGAAAATTTTTGTTGTTGTTCCTTCCAATAAATATACAAATGACAAGCTGGATTTTATTTGGGGAAAAATGTGCACAGAGTAGTGGAATTAATGAGATTTGTTAGCAGTAATAAATATTAGTTTTACTGCTTTACCAGCCAAATTCTGAAAGGATCCTTAATGACTGGCAGAGGTAATTAGAGTTTCAAAATATTCATGCAATTATAATAGGATTATCTGTGTGTTAGCCCAACACCTTATCCATAGCCTTTAACTCCCTAGTAATCAAACCCAGAGTTATATCAAAGACCATTAAATTTTTTTTCAAAAATATTTCTACTTCTATATGATTACTTTTAAAATTTCTTGTAAAATAGAATGAAAAGTGCATACAAAGTCATACTTCCCTTTTTTCCTTCCACCTAACCGAGTCCCAGAAAAGTATGATCAGTACTTAAGTGATTTTTGGGAAAACTCACTAACACCATCAGAAGGAAAGGAGGGAGGGAGGGAGGGAAGGAGGGAGGGAAAGAGAGAAAGAGAAGGAGGGGAAGAGAGAAGGAGGGAAGGGGAAAGAGGGATTGATTGAGAGAGAGTCACAAAGAGACAGAGAGAAACAGAGAGGGGGGAGGGAGAGAGAGACAGAGACACAGAGAGATAGAGAGACAGAGAGAGACACACAGAGAGAGAGAGAGACAGAGAGACAGAGAGAGACTGGGAAGGAGAGAGAGGGAGGGAAAGAAAGGGAAGGAGAGAGAGGGAAATGAGAACACTTTTTATTCCTCCAAATGGTTGGAACCTTCTGGATAATATAAATAGGATGTCATGGCCAGAACTGGTTACATAAAACATTAGGTGTTACAACCTTAAGGTCGGGATTTTGGTGTTGCCAAGTCTTTGGAGGTTCACTTGCTATTGACAGTGGCAGTCTGCCAGGGGGTAAATTTTACAGAGGAAAATAAATCTTGCATTTTTCCCTCAAGATTTTGGGGGTAAGGATATACAGGCACCTTTTCAAATATGAATAATACTAATGCTTACTGAATTTGAGGAGATAGATCACGACAGTGTCTGCCACGGGTACATGTCTACATGTACTAGGAATGCCCAGAAGTGGGGTCAATTTGGAGCCAAACACTTGCAGAGAGAGGCCCAACATATCAGAAATGGGCATCCAATTTATACTTCAGAAAAATGACATTTCTAGATCTCCAATTGTCACCTTCCTAGGACCTGAGGAATCCAAGAAAATGAAACACAAATCTATTTATTTCCCCGAGACCTCCCACCAGTTGGCATCAGTCCTTAGGCTTTTTGTCTCAGGTATAAGGGATGGCTCCTTTCTCTCTGTAAAATGCTTTTGATTGCTTACACACTTAGGTGTTGTCTTACTTGCCTGCCTCCTTAGAGAAAATATAGTCTTTCATATGGGAGAAGGTGGAGGTTAAAAAAAATAACAATCCTCTAATAAATAATACTATTTAAAATTTGAATAATACTTGATTTTTCGTCTAGTGTTTCTCCTGCTATTCACAGTATCCATGACAGCAGTATTGTCTATTTCAATCTTGGATTTATGTAAAAAGATTTCAGAAAACACTCCTATCCTGGGCTGACTACAAAATAAGTAGGGTTCCACTGAAGATGGAGTATCTCTTTTCATCGATTTTTCTGAGCAGTTTTTGCACCTATGGTGTGCCAGCCAAGGCTAATAATACACAGCTTAATTACAAGTGACTTTTGTTTATCATAATGCAGGGAATATGTAAGGCTTTTCCTGGATAGTATTATAGTTTTCCCCCAGGATATTGTTTAATGCATGCCTTAAGAAATGTTGACTCCATCTTTTGTCATTCTGAGCTGTCTGTTTTCATACAAGTCCAGAATGAGTCTGTCTTACCAGCTAATGATGCAACAGCCCTCCAACAATACAAGTGCTAGGCCCCCCCCCCCCAAAAAAAAAGAGATAAAAAGGCAGAGAAAGGACTCATAAGTGCATATTTACAGCAGCTCTTTTTTTGTGGTGGTAAAGACCTAAAAACAATGGGGTTGCCTATCACTAGGGGACAACTTGGATCATTGAACCACCTAGAAGAACCAAGTCTTTCATTGTTGATCATTGCATATTCTTGCTGTTATTGTATATAATGTATTCACGGTTCTGCTTGTTTCAATGAGCATCAGTTTATGTAAATCTTTCCAGATCTTTCTAAAATCAGCTTGTTCATCATTTTTATAGAACAATAATATTCCATTACCTTCATGTACCACAATGTGTTCAGCCATTCCTAAATTGGTGGGCAGCACAAAAAAGGCTGCCACAGACATTTTTGCACATGTGGGGTCCTTTTCCTTTTTTAAGATCTCTTTGGGATATAGGCCCAGTAGAAATATTGCTGGGTCAAAGGGCATGCAGTTTTACATCCCTTTGGGCAAAGTTCCAAATTGCTCTTCAAAATGGCTGGACTAATTCACAACTCCACCAACAATGTATCAGTGTCCCAGTTTTCCCTCATTTCCTTCAACATTTATAATTATTTTCCTGTCACCTTAGCCAATCTGAGAAGTGTGTAGTGTCTGCCTCCTTTTCTTAATTGACAAAATGGGGGAAATAATTTTCTCTTATGCATGATAGTAGGGTTGAAATTATTGATTTATCTATGCCTTTGTTGAGACATTATTGATGAGAAGGAAAATTATTTGTTGTTCAGTTGTTTTTCAGTCATGTCCAACTCTTCACAACTCCATTTGAGATTTTCTTGGCAAAGATAATGAAGTGGAATGCAATTTCCTTCTCCAGCTCATTTTACAGATGAGGAAACTGAGGCAAGCAGGGTTAAGTAACTTGCCTAGGTAATACAGATAATAAGTATCTGGGGCCAGATTTAAGCTTAAGAAGATGAGTGTTGCTGACTACACGCCCTGACTCTAACTAGCTGTCCAGAGGAATATTATATTTTCTCTAAAATTCATAAGGGAGATACCTCTGCTTTTTGGAGGCTATTTGATAACCATCATCCTACCTTCTGTTTAGTAGAAGAGAGTTTGTGGCCACAAATCCTAAGACTGAAATATTTATCTCTCAATTACAATCTATCTATATGGGAAACTAACAAATTAAATTTATAATACTTAGGAACAAATTCTTTTGCACAAATGTTAGGTGTAACCATTAGCTTGAACCACTTTTTAAAAAAATGTAAATGTAACACATTTAAGATATGTAGAGTTTGAAGAACACAATGCTATTAAAAGTGAAAAAAATTTCTTGGATAATGCAATGGAAGTCAATTAGAAATGGGACTGACAAGTGTATGGAATTGTGTACTGAATTATTAAATATGGACTGAACTGAACATATGGTAGGTTTTTTCTTTTTTTATTATGAGCACCTTAAATATCAACAAACATGAATATTTCAATAGATAAAGAAAAACAAAGGAGACTAGATGAGGAAATTCTATGTTCATTTTTTTCCATTACATATATCTTTTTGTAGTTTTTATTCAGTCATTATGGCCATCTCTGACACTGTATGACCTCAATTGGTATTTTCCTGGAGAAAATACTAGAGTAGTTTGCTATATCCTTCTTTAACTCATTTTACAGATAAGGAAACTGAGGCACACTGGGTTAAATGTCTTGCCCAGGGTCACACAGGTAGTGTCTAAGTTTGGATTTGAACTTGGGAAGATGATTCTTCCTGACTACAGGCCGGCACTCTATCCATTGAGTTTTCCAGCTACTCACATAGTGTCTCTACTGGGCCTGTATCCCCAAAAGATCATAAAAACAGAAAAAGGACCCACATGTGTAAAAATGTTTGTGGCAGCCCTTTTTGTAGTGGCAAGAAACTGGAAACTGAATGGATGCCCATCAATTGGAGAATGGCTGAATAAATTATGGTATATGAATGTCATGGAATATTATTGCTCTGTAAGAAACCACCAGCAAAATGATTACAGAGAGACCTGGAGAGATTTGCATGAACTGATGCTGAGTGAAATGAGCAGAATCAGGAGATCATTATACACGGCAACAACAAGACTATATAATGATCAATTCTGATGGACATGGTTCTCTTCAACAATGAGGCCTTTCAGGCCAGTTCCAATGATCTTGTCATTGAGAGAGCCATCTGCATCCAGAGAATGGACTGAGGGGACTGAGTGTGGATCATAACATAGTATTTTCACCTGTTTTGTTGTTGTTTGCTTGCTTTTTTTTAAACCTTTCTCATTTTTTCCCTTTTTAATCAGATTTTTTCTTGTGCAGCATGATAAATGTGGAAATATGTATTAAAAAAAAGAAATGGAGACAACACTCAGGTGATTTACCTTAACTCTCACAGATTATGAGTATTATAGTTCAAGAGTGTATTTAGTTATTTTTTATTCATGTCTGAATCTTCATGATCCCTTTTGGGGTTTTCTTGGCAAAAGTACTGGGATGATTTGCCGTTTCCTTTTTCCAGCTCATTTTACAAATATGGAAACTGAGACAAGCAGGGGTAAGTGACTTGCCACAGCTAACAAGTGTCTGAGACCCAGGTCTTCCTGACTCCAGGACCAGGATATACCACCCAGCTGCTCTGTAGATCCAGAACTGGAAGAAATGTCAAAGACCATCCAGTCCAATCCCCTCCTCATTTACAGTGGAGGAAATTAAGGTGGAAGAAATTTAATATCTAAAGGCATGAAGGTAGTAAGCAGCAAAGACTACCCTCAAACACATGTCTTCTGACTTCAGAATCAGTATTTTTCTCTTTATACCACTTAGTGACAAAGCCAGGAATAGCATCTGTTTCTCCTGACTCTCAACTCCAGGCCTTTTCCAATGAACCACATCACTCCTTGGCTGATTCAGTGTTATTTGCATAGGACTCAATGGCCAAAGTCTGGAGGGTGATTTATTTCTCTGCCTAGGCCATTTTTTTTTTTTTTTTGCTCAGATATACTTCTTAGCCTGTTGACATTTCAGCATGATACTATAGAGACCTGAATTTTGGATTCAGAAGACTGGGTTCCAATTTGTGGAAGGGGTGAGATATACTTGACCATTTGACCATCTGTATGATCTTGGGTGAATATCTCCAGTTCTCAGAAATTTAGTTTCATTATCTTTAAAATTAGGAAATTGTCTCAGCTGGCCTCTCGGGGCCCATTCAGCTCCAAAATTCTGTTCCCCTAATCCTTTAGCCCAGAGGTGTCAAGCACATGGCCAGTGCATGTGACCCACAGCACTTCCAGAATGTGGCCAGATTAAAATGTAATTGGAAAATATTTAAGAAAATAAATAAAAAATTTGATAGAACCTAGATAATATTATGCGGTTTTCTAAATAAATAAGCAGCTGCAGATCATTATGTAAAGTTTAGTGACCATGCTTCTATTGGAGCTTGATATTGCTCCTCATGCCTAATCTAGTCTAGATTTTATTTATCAGCAGTGACCCTGCCTAGGAGGTAAGGGCAGAGCATAGGAACAGTGGGTGTTTTAAGGCTTCCTGAGGAAAAGAAGGACCATGATAATGGTAATAGCTCATTTTTACATAGTACTCTAAGATTCTTAAGTCTTAAAACATAAAGTTTCCCACAGCAATTTAATGAGATAAGCAGCATAAATATGATTATTCTTACTTTACCTAGAGGCTAGGTAATTTGACATTTCTAAACTAGGATTTATACTCATGCCTGCCTTCCAGTCCATTGCTCTTTCTGCTATAGCACATTGGCTCTTTAAAAAAAAGTTTATTTACTCATGTCTTATATTTTCTGTTTTCCTGCTTACTTTATTTTGAATTAGTTCTTATTAGTCTTTTTTTTGCTTCTCTGTATTTTTCATAGTCATCATTTTTGCAAGATTTCTGTTATATTCCATTTTCCACAATTTGATTAGCCATTACCCAACTGATGGGCAGTTACTTTCCCTCAGCTTTTTGCCACCATAAAAAAGTGCTGCTATAAATATTTTGGTGTACATAGGGACTTTTTTTTGTCATTGACCTCCTTGAAGCCTTTGCCTGGTATATTGACTCTTAGGAAGAAGTAATCTTGGGTGGAAGACAGAGCCAAGATAGCAGAGTAGCAGGAAACTATCCAGCAAGCTCTTTCACAAAAACTCCTCCAAATTGAATCAGAAAACACACTATACTATCTAGAATCTTGTTGGGGAGATCCAGCAAAAGTCATAGTGAGTCATTTGCCCAGACCAGCTGGCAATAGCAAGTCAGACAGAGATCTGGGTCAGACCAGGAGCATGCTGTGTTTGGAGCACGGTGCCTGGGAGGAAATTATGAACCAAGGAGAGAGGAGGTCCAGGACCCATGCCAGGACATCACTCACTTATAGTGGGACAGGTGACAACTGGCAGCTTTGTTGTACCTTGAGTAACAGATCCAGGATGGATTGAGAAAGTACATGCACCAAAGGATGGCATTCCTGGGCAAGGAAGCCCTGGGGAGTATACTGAGAAAGGAGGAATTTCAGAAGCAAATAACAACTGTAAGACTCAAACTCTGAGGCCGAGGACTAAATTCCAGCATCTAGTCCACCCTGAAAAGGAGTAGAACAGGAATCTCAGGTCAAAGGAGAACCCACAATTCTGTCAGTTTGAATGGACAGAGCTTTCTAGCTGGTTGTTAGAGGCTATTTACTGTCTACTGTACTCTCTATTGTTGCCCAGTGGCAGTCTAATATCATTCAGATCCAAACCTAGATCAGGGGATTTCTGAGTTCAGACTAGGGGAGCAACAAGTCTTATTTGCCAAGAGACCACTTTGGGAGCATTGAAAGCTTGCAAATCCTCAGCTTGCCCTGAGATCTTGGAATAAGCTAACCCTCAATACACAGAGAAAGTCCCAGGGCAAGTTGAGATCTTCCCTCCAGAAGTGCTAGTGCATCCTTAACATCAACCCAAAGTCAAGAAATCGGCTGGAAGAAAGGCAAACAGACAAAAAAAAGAACCCCACCATGATAGTTATTCTGGTGGTAGGTTCACAACACAGAAGAGAATGAACTAAAATATTTAAAGGCAAAATTCAAAATAAGGATGACTGGTTTTTTTGTTTCAAGTTCATATGAAAAATGGGATTTTTAGCAGATTTTAAACTCATATAAATGAACCATTGGAACATGGTAGTCTAAGAAGCTTTCTTAGGCTACATTGAAGCATGATACTTAGTGGAAATAGTTAGAAAGTGGAAATAGTTATTTATTTTTGTACTATGCCCTAGGTCATGTGTGGGCAGTGCATTTTAGGAATAGTATCTATAAGTTGGAGTGGGATAATCAAGATGATGAAAAGCTTGGATATTATTCATAAGAAGGAAATGGAATGTTTAGCTTGGAGGAGGGAAATCATCAGCTGCCTTCAAGTATTTGAAGGGCTGTTATTATAGAAAAGACTTGCTACTTTTTCTGCTTGACCCCAATGGGTGACACTAGGAAAAAAAAGGATTAAAGTTTCAGAGGTAAATTAAATATATTGGACGTAAGGAGAAACATTACCCTCCCTATTAGAGCTGTCAGAGTAGAGTGGATTGCCTCAGAAAATAGCAGCTTGCTTCTCATTGAAGAATGTTCAAGTAGAGAAGGTGTGACCGCTTTCTAAGGTTGTTAAAGATAAGTCCTACTTGGATGAAACTTATGACTTCCAACTCAGAGTATGTGCTTCTAATGACTTTTAAGTTATGTTGGAGATCGTCAATCTATTGTTGCTTTTATGGCAATACAGATCCTAGAACTAAAAAGTATCTGTATGGCAGAGATAAATAATGTTTCCTCTTTTAGGGGGGTTGTGTGTATTTAACCCAAGGCAACAGATATTTCATCAATTTGCCAAAAATCTTTTTGGTTTAAGCCATGACTCTTGTTTTTTAATTTGGTTTTGTTTTGTTTCTTTCCTTGAGTTTTTAAAATTACTCTTTTGGGGGTAGTCTTTTCTTTTCCCTCAGATCTACTGACTTTTCAAAACCTTATTGGTGTCTCTTGGAATATCTAAATCAGCAGGAGTTTGCTTTGTTTATTTCACAAGAGAGAATCAAGAACAAATATTTGCAATTTCATTGACCTTACATACCAAGGACCTGTGCCTCCAGCTGTGCCAGTGGCTGTTTTGCCCAAAGCACAGTTTCCTTTCTTAAAGGAGCTGATCCGTTCTTGGTGTTGACATCCTTCCTGCCACAACTCACTTGGCTGTTTGCGTTTCAAACTTGTATCTTATCTGCAGAAATCCATGTCAGCTAGAACCAGACACTTCATGCTGAAGCCTTTTCCTGGAAGAAATTTAGCAACAGGCTGACCTTCTTGAAACATTTGGCCCATGCAAGACCCCCCCCCCACTTTGTTTTCTTTTGGGTTTAGATTTCAGACATCTCTTTATTCCAGTGTTTCTAGGAGCCAGGGATTCTCTCACGGATGATTTGTGTTTTAATTTTGCCTCGGAATAGGTGAGGAAATTTCTGCCTTTCAAGGTTCAGCAATTTGAACAAAGGCAGGTATGAACCTGTATGGAGGCATGAGTGGATGATGTGTCTGCACATACAGTCCAGACCTTTGAAGAATTTACTTGTGGGCAAGTGCCATTCATGTCGGGCAATTTCCGATAACTGACACTCAGTGTTTAATTACCTGAAATTAATGCCTGTTGCTGGAATAGCTTCATTTGTTTGCAACAGTTATTAAAATGAATCTCGGAGTTTTAATCACCAGATGGAAACCCATTTGTAAGTGACAGATGATGATATGTAGCATCAGTAACCTGTATCCTGGACTGTTGAGTGGGGGAGAAATGCTTTTCTTGTTTGGGACAAGATTATAGCATGTTACAAGCTGTAAATCACACAGAAAAGGCGTTTCCTAGTTGTGCCATCATTGAATCAAAGAAAATTTCTCCCCAGTCCTTGAAGATTCCTGGAAACTGGGTGTCCAGGAAATGTCAGATTAATGGTTTAAGCAGCCATTGTGAGGTTGGAGGGATGATTTTTCATCACTCTTCATTTGGCTTTGTCCTGTGAGACTGTCATTTCTTTTGCTTTGGTTGGGCGGAGCTGTTGGTTACATTTGTCAAAAGAAGCTTTTTTGGTCAATCTGAAGGAGCAACAGTCAGTCATTTTTTTTTTAAACCATTGGGCACCAGCCTATAGCTTTTATTTTTAACCTATTTGAGAGATAAAGAATAGCCCACTTATTTAAAGAAATTTTTGCTCCCAGAATAATCACAGATTTATAGCTAGAAGAGCTCTCTGAGGCCCTCTGTTCATTTTACAGCTAAAGAAATCGAAGCTTAGGGAGTTCAGAGACTACTGGTATTATTAAGAGTCAGGATGAGATTGGAGACTTGGGTCTCTGATTCCTGAACTAGTAAATTCTCTTTCTATTGCACTACATTGCCGCCCCAAAGTCTGCCTAGAGGTAGCTGGGTGAGCACTTGGCCTGGAGTGAGGAAGACCTGAATTTAATTATGACATCAGACATTTACTAGTTGTGTGAATCTAGATAAGTCAGTTCCCTTAACCACAGAATGAAGAAAATAATAGCACCTACCTCCTAAAGTTTTTGTGAGGCTCAAATGAGATACTATTTAGTATAATTCCTGGCACATAGTAAGTGCTATATGCATGTGGGTTTCCTTCTTTATAAAATATCACACCTATTCCTGGAGCATATGGTATGGAAAGTGCCCTCACTTAAAATCAAGGAGTGTGGAACACTACTTTGTAGGATATGGGTAGGGCCCTGGGAAGCCTGGCATAAGGTTATTGGGAACCATGCTAGGGTTCTCAGTATGAAAGGTGCAGAGGTGGGGCAAGGAGGGAGCTCACCTCTGCCCATTTCATCTAATTCTTGCTATTTTAATTACTTAGCTCTGCCTACTGAGTTTTAAACTCTTGTTTCTACACTGCTGAAGGACTGCAAGTTTTGCCAGTGTCTTTGAAATTCAGAACCCTGCATGGAATTTTGCTGCACCTCCCCTCCAAATTTAACTCTGGTTAACATTCAAAATCTTTTCTTTCTTGTGACTTGGAATACTTTCAGTTTTCATGTCTTATCAGTCTCCCCTATGGAAGCAGTGGTAGTAAGAGCATCAGTCAGAAATCTAAAAGGAAAATTAAACAGGAGTGTAGTTTTCTTTTTCCCTCCTTTCTTCCTCCCTTTCTTTCTTCTTCACTCCCCCTTCCTTCCTCCCTCCCTCCCTTCTTTCCTCCCTTTCTCCCTTCTTTCCTCCCTTTCTCCCTTCTTCCTTTCTTCCCTCCCTTCTTCCTTTCTTCCCTCCCTTCTTCCTTTCCTCCCTCCCTTCCTTTCCTCCCTCCCTTCCTCCCTCCCTTCCTCCTTCCCTCTCTCCCTCCCTCCCTTCCTTCCTTCCTTCCTTCCTTCCTTCCTTCCTTCCTTCCTTCCT
>JAJPUD010000470.1:559362-637249 GCA_023553655.1 Myrmecobius fasciatus | reverse complement strand
TTGCACTCCCTTGCAGCATTGTTTGGAAGCTCAAATGACAATGTATGATAAAACACTTTGCATACTTTCTAAATGTCAGGAGTGATGGTGATGATGGTAAGCAAAGTGTTATAGTACCTTAGATTTTTCCAATACTTTAAATGTGTTTTTTTTCAAAGCAACATGTCATTTAATTCTTGAAACAAGTGGTAAGTTTGATCGTATTACAAGTATTTTCTTTCCTGATGATAGCATGGATTAAATCCCAGATCTCCCAACTCTTAGACTCACACTCATTCAGAGCTTACTCATCAGAACTGCAAGTGGTCACACAGAATCCACTCTTTGAGGGTAGCACCCTACAGGGCCAAAGCTCAGCTGTGCCAGTTCAATCTCTTTCTGGACTGTTGTAGTTCGCTCCACAGAAAGATATCCTTGTTTTCTTTGTTGTTTTTTTAAACAAACAAAATCCTTGCTAGTTTACTACACATAATCTTGCATCTTTTTGGATTTTTCTGATGCTTTTTAAGGCAATTAAAATGAATAGATA
This sequence comes from Myrmecobius fasciatus, assembly GCA_023553655.1. Lineage (NCBI taxonomy): Eukaryota > Metazoa > Chordata > Mammalia > Dasyuromorphia > Myrmecobiidae > Myrmecobius > Myrmecobius fasciatus. Next base: position 636,720 of record JAJPUD010000470.1, on the reverse strand, counting down.
TCATTAGGCATGGGACTTTATTTGGCTTGAAAATTAGCATGATTGGTCAGTTCATTCGAAGCATTAGATCATGGAATAAGTATTTATTCTCTACCTGTGGATGTGTCAGTATGTGTTTGACAGCTTCCCAGCGGGGTGCAGTCATTTCACAATGTACATAATGGGTGCTTAAAAACAAATGCTTATTGATAAGGCCTTGAAACTTTACTCTGGAATCTCTCTACACCAGAACGAAAACACATGGAGCAGAAATGAAGTAATAAGTTTACAAGTGCATTTTTTCGCAGTGGATTTCACTTTTGTCCCTTTAAAATTCCCAAATGACTTATCTACAACATTAGTCAAAAGAACCGTTATTCCAGCGATGTTATTGGTTGTTGGGATGTCTGGGCTTATGTAATAGAGAGGAGCTCTACCTCTGGCTGCAGGTCTAATTCATGCTAATAATTTGTCTTTTTGTCCCAGAAGTCCCTCTGCTGCTATAAACCACAGGTGATTGGTGCAGCAGGTGAAGGAGAGAAGAGTTCTGCTCACTCTCCAGGTGCTTGGAGTAATACAGCACCCGCCCCCCACTCTCGGCACTTAGCAGGCTCACGGTGTTCGCTGAGGCAGGCTGCAGGGAGTGCAGGAAGCACTACTGTCCTGGGGACACATTTCTAATAGTTACCGGTTATCCGAACACAGGGGACATCTTTCCTGGAACTTTAAATCTTCTGATGGTTTTCCTTCCAGGATTGAGCTTGGGGGATCGTATTCTTCACGGCTAGTCTGAATTTGAGCAGGTAGATAAGAGCCAGACTCCCACTGTGTAACTGTCAGGTGATGTCACCCTAACTTTGGCTGCTCACGGCGGAGGGCTTTTCTGCTTCAGGAAGATAAGCCCAGGACTTAGCGGGGCATTGCAAGGCTGGATTGTTGCCTGGAAGATCGCCCATTCCCCTTATCCTTTGATTTTGCTCTCCTTGCTTCAGAAACTCTATTTGCCTTTCTCCTCTCTCTTCCCTCTGTCTCCTCCTCATCTTCGTTTTTCTTCCCTTTTCCTTCCCCTTCCCCTCCTTCTCTTTTTCCTCCCCCCCCCTTTCTCTCCCTCCTCTCTCTCCCTTCCTCCTTCTCTCTCTCTCTCTCTGGCTTTATTTTTGGCTCATTCTTTGTCTGGTCTCTCTGTCTCTGTCTCTGTGTCTATTTCTGACTCATTCTTTCTGTCTCTCTCCTTCCCCCGCTCTGTCTCTTTCTGTCTCTCCCCTTCCCTCTCTCTCTTTCCCTCCCTCCTTCCCTCTCCCTCTCTCGTTCTCCCCCCTCTCCCCTCCCTCCCTTCCTTACGTTCCCTCTCTCCCTCTTTCTCTCTCCCTCTCTCTCTGTCTCTGTCTGTCTCTCTTTCTGTCTCTTTTTCTCTCCCCCTCCCTCTCTCCTTCTCCCGCCCTCATTCTTCCCCCGTTCCCCCCTCCCTTCCCTTCCCTTCCCTTTTCCTCTCCCTCTCCCTTTCTCCTTCCTACCCCCCTTCCCTTCTTACCTCCCTCTCCTCCCTTCTTTCTCTCCTCCCCCCCTCCCTATTTCCTTTCCTCTCTCCCCCTCCCTCTTTCCTTTCCTCTCCTCCTCTTTCTTTCCTTTCCTCTCTCCCTCCCCCTCTCTTCCTCCTTCTCCTCTTCCTCTCTCCTTTCCTTTCTCCCTCCCCTTCCTCTTTTCTCCCCCTTTCTCCTTCTTTCCCTCCCCTCCTCTCTTTCCTAATCTCTCACACTCTCCAACACTAAACTCATTCAACAAATGAAGCGGGCGGTGTGTGTGAGAATCCACAGAAAGGATGAAACCCATGTGGAGTTAGTTAATTTAGTTGGGCAAACTGGAACCACTTTTGGCTTCAGGGCACTTTAGAAAAAATGGCTCCTAAAACTAATGCTGCTTAATGCAGGTTGGCTCCACAAAGAATGAGTATGTAAATTTTGGTGTCAAATTCTCTTGAATATTATTTTCCATTGTGTTTCTCCTGAGAGGTGGTGTGGTGCAGGGCTCTAAATACTCATAACAGAAAGTCCTAGTTGAAGTTGTTTGGTGGGGATGGGGATGGGGATGGGGATGGGAGTGGGAGTGGGGGGCTCAGTCGGAGTCCAGCTGTGGAATTAAGCCTGTTTTTACGTAGTCAGCTAGTCTTTCCTTTTCAGTGCAGTACTCAAGAAAGCAGTTGGCTTTTAAGTTATCTTTTTACACTATATAAAAATGTTGAATATTTAATACAACCTTTATAAAATAATGGCAGTTATTAAAAATAGATTTGTGTTGAATTTTATTAAGGACTAGAGGAAGGAAAAGATAGTTGAGACCAAAGGCACAGAACCTCAGACTTGGAAAGGACCTCAGAAACCATCTGATCCAAGCCATACTTGACTAAGAATGGCTTTTGTAACAAAATCCCCAATAACTGGAACATACTGAGGACGTGAAATTAGAAAGCCTGATTTTGAAAGTCCTAACTCACAAACTTCCTAAGAGTGTGACTTTGAATAAATAAATTATAGCTTAATGAACCTCAGTTTCTTCAACAATAAAATGGGGTTAATCATAGAATTAAAAAATCATGAAAACCAGGAACCAGAGATGGTGAAATATGATAGAGATTATTTGGATAAAAGTCAAAGGAGACAGAAGCATAAATGATTTAGTCATTGGAGTATACTTAGTGTTTATTTGGTCCAAAAGGGGAAATAGAGGAGTTTGGAAAACATTATAGGCTCAGTACAGACATTCTAGAGTAGTGACGAGGACTTCAATTATCCAGACATTTGTTGGAACTCTTTCTTCCAAAAGTAGAGTGACCAGTATGTTCTTTATTTGCTTTGTTAATAATTTCATTCTTCAAAAGGGGAAAGATCCAATAAGAGATAATTTTGCAGGGTGTGAAAATGATAGATACCCTGGTGGGTGGGAGTGGAGGGAATGTAACCACCCCATCCTAGAATTTATGATAAAGAATGATTAGAAATCTGGAAATAGTGTATATACATATATGTATATGTATCACACATATATTACACACATAAGACCTTTTTTTCCCCTTGAAAACATAAAAGGAAACAATTCCATTGAGGAAGGAAAATCAGATTTGTCTCAAGAGATCAATTTGGATACATGGGAAACTAACCATATAACTTAACGTTTGAAAAAAGAAATGAACAGAAAATAGAAATAAGCTTAGATAATAAACAATGAACATGACTGTGTAAAAATAATGTCAGGAATGCTAAAACTCAGAATGAACTGAGGCTGGCAAGGGAAGTTAAGGACCACAAAAAAGGGCTTTTTTTGTTTGTTTTAGACAAATTAGAAGGAAGAAGAACATGTAAAAAGACTCGATATAGATGGGTTTTTTGCTTAGAGTAAATAAGAGAGCTCAGTTATTTGACTTTTCATTTTTATATTTAGTTATTAAATTTTTTCATTTGCTGGGCATTTATATTTTTCAGCTCACTTTTCCCTACTTCCCACTGAAAAAAAAAGAAAGGAAAAAAATCCTCCTGTAGCAAAAAAGTATAGTCACGTAAAACTAATTTGGATATTAGTATATTCAAACTGTAAATTTCCTTCAGTCTCCTGAGTACCTTACCTCTATCAGGAGATAGGTAGCATTATTCATCACCAATCCTGTGGGATCATTGTTGTCTATTAAGTCATTCAAAATGGCTCATTTTGTACAATGTTAATCTTCTAGTATAAATTGTTCTGCTTTTGCTTACTTTATTTTGTATCAATTCATACAAGCCTTTTTCTAGCTTTGTCTGAGAATGTCTTTCTTTTAGCATAATAATATTGAATTACATTCATATGTATAGTCTGATTATTTCCTAGTTGGTATTCAACCCCTTAGTTTTGAGATCATTGATGAGAGACAGAGAGTTAGAGATAGAAACAGAGAGACAGAGACAGAGAGAAGAGAGAGGGAGAGGGAGGGAAGGAAAGAAGGAAAGGAGGGAGGGAGGGAGAAAGTGAAGAGATACTCAAATCTCATTGAGATTTGTTTTATTGGTATCTGCTAAAGAGAAGTAACTGGAAATAACAGAACAAAATTGACTAACAGGGAGGATATGCTCAAGATAAAAAAGGAGAGATAGAGTGTAAGCTTCCATTTATAAATGCAGATCCCTTATCCCTAACAAACTACATCATCAGATTCTGAAATAGGTAGATGTGATTGATTACCGTGCATGATATTTGAAAGATCATTGAAAACTGAAGAAAACAAAGCATAGGATTGAAGAAAGGAAAATGCTCTGTTTTTAGAAGTGGGGTACCAGAAGAGAATAGAATCTGAAAACTGTAGATCAATGAGCTTAAATTTAATTTCTGGGGAAATTAGAACAGGACGTTAAAGAGATTGCTGATACAAAGAGTCAGCATAGATTGATCAAGAATAGGTCATACTAGTCTAACCTTCTTTCCTTTTTTGATGGGATTATTAAAGTAATAGATGAAGGGAATGCTTTGAATATAGCTCACCTATATTTTAGCAAAGCTTTTTTTAAAAAATAGGTTTCTATCTATTTTTACAATATCTTTTGCTTTTATATCACCTACATTTCTCCCTGTATAGCCTCCTCTTCCCAGGGAGCAGTTCTTATTAGCAAAGAAAGTGTTTTTTAAAAAAAAAAGAAGAAAAAAATCATTAAACAGATTGATCAATACATTAAAAAAACCCCATATTTCATGTCTGTAGACTTATGCAAAGGAGTAGAAGTAAGTATCTTCTCATATTTTTTCTTTGGGGCCAACCTTGTTCTTTTCAATTTTGCAATGTCCATTTTTTGGTCATAATTTTTTTGTTTTCTTTTTTATTGTAAAATAAAGGATTAACAAAAGCCACAAACTTTTCAGTGTGCGAGGAACAAAAAAGAGCACTACATACAAAGTCATAAACTTATTTTTTATAGTTTATTAAAGTATATATTAAATTACCAAGATAGGAATAAAATTACCGATTGTTCATGTCCCCTACTGAGCATGCTTTTATTTTTTGCTGCATATTTTTAATGTTTTATGTTTATATGTTTTATTTGTAAAAAGTACTATTTTAGCTGTGTGACCTTGGGCAAGTCACTTAATTTGCCTCAGCAAAAAAAAAATACTATTTTATTTATTTTCTATCTTTTCCTGCATTACCTCCTTATAACAAAAAATTAGTAAATAATAAAAACAACAAATCAGCATATTGGCTGTGGCTTAAAATCTTCATTGTAACTTTGCAACATAATTTTCAGTTGTGTATAATTGTTGCTCTTTCTCTTTGCATTTTTATTTATTTTATTTTATTGATTCACTTTGTATCAATTCATGTTAGTTTTTCTGTGCTTTTCTATAGTCACCATTTTTTAACAGCAGCATAGTATCCCATTACATTTATGTAACAATTTGTTTAGTCACCCTAATTTGCTGGTGCAAAAAATTATCCTATAAATACTAAGTATATATGATGTATATGATCTCTTTCTTTTTGTCAATAGGATATATATCTAGCAGTGACATTTCTGGGTCAAAATACAGACATTTAAGTTAGTTTATATGTATAATTCCAAGAAGGCAAAACTTTTGATAAAGTATGTTATAATGTTCTGCTGTTCCTGTGAAAGATAGAGATCTATGAGATTAGACACCATCCACTCCCACCTGCTGAGAAGGCAAACAATGATATCAATTATGCATGTGAAATATAAAACATTTCCATATTAGCCACATCACAAAATAAAAAGCAAGAAAAATAAAGTGAGAAAACGATACTTCAGTTTGTAAACTCCATTAGTTCTTTCTCTGGATGTAGATAGCATTTTTTTATCCCGAGTCTTTTGGAATTGTTTTGGATCATTGATTAGAGTAGCATTGTCTTTCACAGTTGATCAGTTGAAATATTACTATTACAATGTGTACAGTAATCTCTTGATTCTTCTCACTTCACTTTGCATCAATTCATATAGACCTTTCCATGATTCTCTGAAACCATCCCTCTTGTCATTTCTTATAGCACTATTGTACTTCATCACAACTACGTACCACAATTTGTTCAATTACTACCCAATTCATCAGCATCCTCTCAATCTGTAATTCTTTGTCAGCACAAAAATATTTTTTGCCCATGTATGTTTTCCTTTTTCTTTGATATATTTGGGATACATGCCTAGTGGTTGTATTGCTGCGATCAGTTTTATAATCCTTTGGGCATAATCTCAAATTGCTCCCTAGAATGATTATTCCAGTTCACAATTCTACCTACAGCTGATTAGTTTAATTTTTCCCTCATCTCTTTTAGCATTTATTATTTCTGGTAGGTGTGAGCTGGCAACTTCTAATTGCTTCAATTTGCCCCTTTCTAATTAGTAATGATTTAGAGCATTTTTTCATTTAAGTATTAAATGTCTTTGATTTCTTTTTCTGAAAACTGTTCATATCCCTTGACAGTTTATCAATTGGACAATGGCTCTTTTTTTTAAAATAAATTTGACTCAGTTCCATATACATTTGAGGAAAAAAAACTTTTGTCAGAGAAACTTGATATAAATTTTTTTATATTACTTGTCTATAGTACCTTTCATCTCATCATATCAACTAATAAGAGCTAGAATTATATTTTAATTTTCTTTTTGTTAAAGTGATTTTTCTGTTTAGTGCTACCTTTAATAAATTGAAATCTTTGACTTGCAACTGTGCAACCTTTGTAGCTGTACTTTGTAGCTGATTTTTTTTTTTTTGCTGAGGCAATTGGGGTTAAGTGACTTGCCCAGGGCCACACAGCTAGGAAGTGTTAAATATCTGAGACCAGATTTGAACTCAGATCCTCCTGACTTCAGGGCTGATGCTTATAGCTGATTTTGAGATAGATAAACCAAAGAAAGAAAGATTTAATTTTATTTATTATTAATCAAAACTCAGAAGAGAGAGATAACATGGTGGACAGAAAGATGTTTTATTGTTAGAATTTGAGCTCTCCCTTTGACAGATATTGACTATGTGACTGGGGGTAAACAGTTGAACTCTCAGAGTCTCGGGCATCTTCACAAGAACATAAATTATAAATAAGTTATTGATCCGCTTTGGTGGGAGCAATTTCCATTCTGGAAGTTTCACATACCAATGGCATCACAGGTCTGGATAAAAAAGGGGTTGCGTGTTTAATAAGTAAGGTGACTTGCTTAAAGAGCTAGCACTTAAACCTAGGAATTATTCTGATATTGATTCCAGCATCCTTTCCTGCCTGAAACAGTTTAGTAAAATTGACATTAGTGATAATAGCTACATAGTCTTTATAGGATTTTGAGTTTCAAGTGGCTGTAAATAATCTCTACAAATTAGCTTTAGAAGGAAGAGCAGATAAACTTGGGAGCTTCTAGTAACTTGAATTTGCAGAATAACAAATTATTGGGATCTTTTCTTTACTAGTTGGTGAGAAAGCCTCCAATTAAATGGCTTTATGATATCTTGTCATGAATAAGGGTATATGGCTATTGCACTAGAAGATCCTCCATTTTTATTTAACTTGTTGACTTTTTAAGAATAAAAATCAAGTCCCTTATACTAGAAACATTGCTGGAAAATGTACTGATTTCTGAATGTCATTTTCTTGTTTTTTTTTCCTCAGTCCATTCCTGTATTCTTTACATTACACAATGCATCAGAAGTTATTGTCTTTCTGTATCAGAAGTGCATTTCAAAAGAAGTAAGTAATTGTGCAAATGGACTCTGCTTTAGACAGAATAGAAGTTTATAATTGCAATATAAATGCAGTTATATTCCATGCTTTGGGTTAACTGGTCTGCCTTACAAGTCTATAGTCACCAGTCACCAGTTTTAAGGATCCAGTTTTTAATTTTTTGGGAAATGACAATTTCAGACAATGTTTTATTTCAGAGAGGGTTTGGCTTGGCCCCTCCTCTCCTTCCCACCATTCTTGTTTAGCTGTTCTTATTAATTCTTTTTATACATTTAACTTCATTACGAAAGTTGACACTAATTTAAAAGAGAATATGATGTTTATATGTGCCTGTGTACAAGTGTCAAGGTGTGACTATAAAAGACTGGCTTGTGGGATCAGTCTCTCTCATTTACATATAACGTAGTTTAGGATTGAAGTATTGGGATGATCATAGTCTCTCCAGTATGTATGTCATTCCTTCACTGGGTATAAGTTTGGCTTTGGAAGAGATGTATTCCTTTTTTCCCCCCATAGGATATTGTAGTACCATTTAGCTTGAAGGGATTAATTGATCTACTTATACCTAACTTGTTATTTGCACAAAGAGAAATGGGTAATTAATGTTATTTCTTGCATAGCAATATAGTTAATTCCTTTGCTCATTTACCATTGTTCTGTTTCTGAAGTCATCTGTTTGAAAGATTATTTGAAAGCAAAGGATTCCCTTTTGGAAATTAAAAGAAAATTTTTAGTCATTGGGTTGATTTTATTGTCTTAAAAGATGAAATTTACCATCTCATGCCCTGAAAAAGCAGACATATTACCTATAGGTGAATTGTAACTCAAAAGTACTTTTAATTCACAGCCAAAATGAACATCAGAGTTCTGTATTTTCCCCCTTTTAACCAAACTATTGAGGTGTTGGGTATTTTTATTGAAATATTGTGGTCCTATTGGCATGTTATACTCAAGGCACAGTTATTTAGGTAATTATAGAATAACAAAGCTTTACTTTAATAGCATATATTTTAGATTCCCTCTCCCCAAAAGTTATCATCTCTGTGATATAAATTTCTCATTTTCCATTAATAGGTTTGTAGCTTCATGTCACAAGACCTGTCCCTGCAATTTGGATATACTACCACCAGATGGCAGTGACAAGTAATAATAGGTGTGATTGGTCTGATCAACAAGGTCATAGGATCACATTAATGGAGGGAATTCTTTACAATGATAAAATCAAAGTTGTTGCTGTTTTTTTGTTTTAAATGGGATAGTGAAATTTATAAGATTCCCCTTTTATAACCCACAAGAAACCACTAAAACTTTTTTTTAGTTTCATGTGGAATCTTTAAGTTAACCATTACAACCAATGAAAGATTTGTTATATTATTCTAGTCAACTAATTTTTAAACTAATTTTTTCAATAAGAATAAATTTATTTGGATAGGGAGTTGAACATATTTTAATTTGTTTTCTTACATAAGTTAAAGTGGTATTTGTTTCTGTGTGTATAGGATTCTGAAATATTGGTTCCATTTTTCATTGTATCCATTCTCCATTTAGGATCTTAAAACTCGATTTGTCCATATCATTTCCCACCCCCATTTAATATGCTGCAGTGGTGTCCTATTTCCTTCAGGGAACAAATACAAAATCTTATGTTTGGATTTCAGTGACCTTTATAAATTGACCACCTCCTACCTTTCTAGTCTTCTTCTATCTTATTTCTTCCATATACTTTGATTCAGGGGCACTGGCCTCCTGGCTGTTCCATCTTTTGGCTTTCAGCATTTTCTCTGACTCTCTCCCGTTTGTGGAATGCTTGCTTTCTTTATCTCCATCTCCTGGCTTCTTTTGTCTTTTTCCAAGTCCCAGTGTAAAATCCCGCCTTCTGCAAGAAGTCTTTTCTGATTGTCCTTAAATTCTAGTGCCTCCCCTCTATTGATTTCTCCAATTATCCTGTTTATAGGTGGTTTATACATACTGGTTTACATGTTATTTCTGGGATCCTTCTGGGCAGAGAATGGGGCTTTTCCCCCCTTTCTTTTCTTTGTATTTCCAGGACTCAGCACAGTGCTTGACATTCTTAATTAATACTTAATAGCTGCTTGTTGGCTGAATAGCTAACTGCTTTATATGGGTAGAAACAGCCATAGAAATTCTGTGTGATTTCCATAGTTAATAGTAAAAACAAAACAAATCAGAAAAACCTTGATTTGTAAACACAAAAGTTCCCCCCAACATCTGACTCATTCTTCTGCCCATTCAAAAGCTTCACTAAATTTCATTGTATAATATGATTTCAAACCTCCCTTATTAATGCCTTCTTTCGTTATAATTTTGAATTATAGTTTTGATTCTAGTCTCTTTTCTTCCAGCTTTCATCTCCTGCAAAAATCTGGAGGTAAGTCAAGAAGTTCCTGATTCTAAAACTGAACATTCATGTTCACTTTGATCCAGAATAAATATTTGTATTTGTCACACTAGAACAGAGAAGTTAATGAATTATGGATGTTAGCATTTTATATTTGGAAATCTTATTCTCTTTTGTACTGTTCATGTAATTTTTATCATTTTATTATTTTTTCTCTAAATATTTATTAGATAATTCTTCCTGGGAGTGAGGTAAAGGGAGTCTCTGAGCCACATATATGCTGTTGTCAAATGGGGGGGGGGTAGGTAGGTGGTGCAGTGATAGAGGGAGTCAGGAAGACCTGAGTTCAAATACAGTCTCAGATACTTACTAGCTATATGACCATGGGCAAATCACTTAACCCTGTTTGCCTCAGTTTCCTTATATGTAAAATGAGCTGGAGAAGGAAAGGGCAAACCAGTCCAATATCTTTGCCCAGAAAACCCCATATGAGGGTCACAAAGAGTCAGATATGATTGAACAACAGCAATTGTGGAATAGTGATATAGAGACAAAATACAAATAAGGGGAACATTTTTAGAATGTAGTAAAATTTAGTAAAAAAAAATATGGTTAATTACCACTGTGTAAATAACCAGTGTGGCAATATGGAAAGAGTGCTGGAAATAAAGCCAGGGGACATGAAACCAGCACACAAGCCAGGAGTCTAAATCCAGGTCTGCTTATGTTGCCGAGCAGGACACTCAGCCTTTTGCTTCTGGTTACTTGTCTCTAAAATAAGAGGTTGGGCCAATTGATCCCCAAAGTCCTTTCTGGTTTTGCAATTTTGTTGTTCCAACCTGGGAAGGTCTTCATTTAACCAGCTCCCATGCTCTTGTTCTGCAATGAACTCTGCAAGAAAACTGAAGTTTCCTTCTAGATTCAGGGATTTAAAATCTGTGATTTCAAACATTGCATTGCCTACTGTTCCCTGATCCAGGTCCAGCCATGCACCTCCCCTTCTCCCTCCCTTCCCATTGTTACTAATGCTGGGGCGTATAGAATGCCCAGAATGCCAGGCACACCCTTCTTATTAAAAGAGAGATTAATAGGAATTACAGAGAGGTGTTAAAGACCTGTAGCATCCAATTGTTACGTTCTTCCAGATGCAGTCAAAAGATTTAGCTGAGGACTGTCAAAGGACTTGGAGAGGAAAAGTGGGCAGCTGACTAAAGCATTTTATGCCATACTTGGATGACCCCATGATCATTAGACTGGGCACTTCCTCTGCTATTGATCAAAACCCCTCCTTGCCTTCTGATCTCATGTCCTTCTCTTCTGTCTACTTCCATCTGTCATCCTTAGAGAATTCACCCCATGAGTTACAGGCATTTCTCCATTCTTTTACTATATTAAAAGACAGAAATGTATAAATCAAGTAAGCAAAACAATTTGACAATCTGCTTCCTTTCCTGGTTATCATTCTCCTTTCAATCCACTGCTCAAACTTCAAAGCAAACCTTAAAAATATCCATTTTTATATCCATTTTATATATTGACTTTCATCCAGGTATATTGGGAATTTATTGCCTAGGAGTAGAGGATATATACTATATTTTATAGTAGTATCTTTTTTTTTTTTACATTTACACCAAATCAAGTAGCTATTATCATTTTACTACTACTATTACTAAGTTTACTATTAAATATTCACCTTTCTCTCTGGCCTCTACTTAAGTCAATTTTTTCTTCTTTCAACAATTCACATTTTATATAGTTCTTTAAGGTTTATAAAACACTTCTTTCCCAACAATGGCAAGTTTCCAAAATTTATTTCCATTTTTTCAGATGAGGAAACTGAATCTCTGAGATTGCTTAGCGTGGGATTCAAAGCTTGTTATCTAGATTTCAAGTCCAATGCTCCAGATTAATGTTTAGCATTTACAAAATCTTCCATGACAACTCCAGCCCCATTTGACCTTATTTATTGATTATATTGGCTGCATTATCATACACTTATTGACATGTTCTTAAAATTCTTCTCTTGTTCTTTCATGTATGTCTGCATGGTCCTTCTAGTAAAGCCCATTCTTTTTTTTTTTTAAGTTTTTGTCAAATTGAATTTTTTTTATTTTTTATTTTTATTATTTTATTTAAACATTTTTTAAATTTTATTTGCATAACATATGTGTGGGTAATTCCTCAATAACAACCCTTTCTGTTACAATACCTTTCTGTTACAAATTTTTTCCCCCAGCTCCCCACCCCTCCCCCAGATGGCAGAAAATCCACTACATGTCAATTATGTCAAAACATTGGCAAATCGAATATATGTATACACATCTCCAAACCTATCATTGTTGTGCAAGAAAAATCCCATCTACACAAAAGATATATCAGATAAAGGAAACACAATGTAAGCAAACATCAATCAAGGAGTATGAGAATGTTATGTTGTGGTCCACATTTCACATCCCTCTCTCTGGGTGTATATGGCTTTCTTCAGTGAACAATTGGAGGTGGTTTGAAGCATTTCATTGTTGAAGAGAGCCATGTCCATCAGAATTGATCATCATATAGTACTGTTGTTGCCGTGTATAATGATCTCCTGGTTCTGCTCATTTCACTCAGCATCAGTTCATGTAAGTCTCTCCAGGCCTCTCTGAAATTGTCTTGCTGGTCATTTCTTACAGAACAATAATATTCCATAATATTCATATACCACAATTTATTCAGCCATTCTCCAATTGAAGGGCATCTATTCAATTTCCAGTTTCTAGCCACTACAAAAAGGGCTGCCACAAACATTCTTGCACATGTGGGGCCCTTTCCTTCCTTTATGATTTCTTTGGGATATAAGCCCAATAGAAATGCTGCTGGGTCAAAGGGTATGCACAGTTTGATAACGTTTTGAGCGTAGCTCCAAATTGTTCTCCAGAATGGCTGTATCCGTTCACAGCTCCACCAACAATGCATCAGTGTCCCAGCCCTCCCACATCCCCTCCAACATTCATCATTAACTTTTCCTGTCATTTTAGCCAATCTGACTGTGAAGTGTTACCTCATTCTTTTTAAAATTTTAAACATATTTCCATATTAGTCATGTTCTGTAATTCAGAAAAATCAGAACAAAAAGGAAAAATTATGAGAAAGAAAAAAGTGAGAATAATATGGTTTGATCTGGGTTCAGTCTCCATAGTTCTTTGTGGAATGTAGATGACATTTTCCATCTCAAGTAAAGACTTCAAAGCCTGGGTTATTTTAAGAGAACTGGATCTAGAATCAGTTTAACTGGATTCAAATATAGATTCTAATATTTATTAGTAAGTGTTAGCTCATATGTTGGAAATCCAAAAAAGAATTCCCAAAGATCTCAATAGGCTAGAGCAATGGGCCAAACCAATGTGCTAAATAAAATTTAATACAAGAGGGTGTGAATTCCTACAGTATTAAAAAGATCCATTGCATAAGTGTCAAGCACTTTATTTGGAAAAAAAAATCTAGTGACCACTGAGTCACTTAAACCCTCTGAGCAGGCCCTTCTGTTCCTATTGCAAAGTGATCCAATGAGGATCAAATGGGATGATGTAGTTAAGTAAAAGATCATATTTAGGGAGTGCCTTGAAATCCACAAGGGGGTGCTCTTTCTCTTTCAAGGATGATCATTTGAAGGCATCTTGGGGTCATTTGGTCCAACCCCCTTTACAGATGAGGACATTGAAACTCCCCCCAAGATTGGTTGCCTACTCCAGGGTCACACAAATAGTTAAAAGTCAAAATTCAAACTGTGTTCCTCTGACTCCAAAGCTATTTTTAATTTTCAGTGTACAATGCAACTTCTCTAGCTTTCCTAGATTCCTCCCTACTCTTGAATGTTGTACACTCTATTAGGAGGGCAATGGTTTTTTGAGATGATACACTGCTCAATAGCACCAAACCGTTCTATAAAATTGGGTTTAAAAACAACACTAAAAGTCATAGAGAGATATCATGTCTTTCATCCTATTGTTGTTTTCTTGTTTTAAGTTGCATCTGGTTCTTTGTGACTTCACACCATATACCTAAGCAAAATTCCTGGCAATTTCTTATTAGGTTTTTGGAGAAGGAAAATTCCTACCTATTTAGATTTAGACTTTTCAGCTTGAATTATAGGTTGAAATTACTTTACAATACTAAATTTTTTTTTTTAGTAACTCCTGTATTTAGGAGAATTTAAACTATTTTTTTTCTTCCAGAATTCAAGATTCTCTATAGTTACCACTTTGCCATTCCAACCTCATCTCATATTATTCATGTCCAAGAATGCTCTACTGGAAGCAAACTGAACTACTTTGTCTCTTAAACCTTCCCACGTTTTCCAAGTGCCATGTCTTAATCAAATTTGCTTGAAGTGTCATCCCTGTCTTCATCTGAATTCCTGCACATACATTAAAACCCATGTCAGTTATAAGCCTTCTCTCTGCTAATGCCTTAGACCTTATCGCAGATCTTTCATTGTGCTTATGTATAATCTTTTTATTATAGTTTATAATAAATCTACAATACAATATACATACATGACTCATTATATTATAATATTATGTGTTGTTATACAACCTTGTCTGATTCTTCTTGACAGAGATATTGAAGAAGTTTGCCATTTTCTTCTCCAGCTCATTTTACAGATGAGGAAACTGAGGCAAATAGGATTAAGTGACTTTTCTAGGGTCACACAGCCAGTAAGGGTCTGAGACTAGATTTGAACCCAGTTCTTCTGACTCCATGTCCTATACTGTATCCACTGTACCACCTAGGTACCCTGTAGTATTATAGACTCTAAGCTCCACCAGGTCAGAATTATTTAAACTTCTTATCTTTTGCAGACCTTACCATGTTCTACATGTGGTTACCATTTTGTTGAATGAATGAATGTGATCCAGATCTCTGACTGTTTTGACTCAGTAATTTATGTTCTATTTACAACATGTGTTTCTGTCAACTTAAAGGGAATAATGTGTCCTTGGTCCCAGGCTTTCTGCTTATCAATGATTTAGATGAAGGCCTAGATGACCTGCTTATCAGTTTCTTTTTTTCCTAGTTTTAAAAATCTTTATTTCTTTGTTGTTTGAACCCAGCAGACACTCTCATAGCAGGCACAATCCAACTAAAGTGCAGAAATGGCAGGATAAATAAGCAAGCTGAAGCCCTCATCATGAGCCCCTCATGGTGGGGCTGAGGAGAGACTCAGATACAATCCCTTTGACTTGTGATATTTTTTGACAGACAATCCTTATATGATAGGAAATAGCTACCATGGATTCATGGTCAATTAACTATAAACCCCAAGCTATACTATAGGATCAAAGCAAACACGGGGAGGAGCAGCATTCACTTAACAAGGAAACAACGTTAGTTGATTGAAAAGTTGTTCCTCCCAACCCTCATTCAAAACCTTCAAGCCTCAGGAAGCTTCACCCCGATGTTTAACAGTACAAGGGAGGCTTTGCTACTTAGTGTGACAACCCGGCCCGTGGCTACTCTAGTTTAGGCAGCCAAGCAGCAAGGGTTTTTGTATTATTTGTTCAGGGAAGGAAACAACTTGATGTTCCCTGTAGGAGAAAGAACAGAAGCTCAAATATGCAATTAAGAGTGAGTCAACCTCTTGGGCTCCCAAAAGTAGCCTGAGAGCTGCCCGTTCCCTCTTGGATGCCAGGGCATGAGCAGTACCCCCTCCAGCTGGCACAGCTGCCTCACATTAACAGGGCCACAGCTGCTTATCAAATTTGTTGATAACATGAACCTGAAAAAATAGTTTATATGCTGGAAATCAAAGGCAGGATTCCCCATGGATCGCAACAGGTTGGAGCAATGGGCCACATCAATGAACTAAAATTTAATACAAGGAGGTGTGAATTCCTATAGCATTGAAAAAGATCTACTGCATGAGCAGTATGTATGGAAAAAAACCCTAGAACTTTTACTGGATTGTGAATTTGATATATATCAACAATGCGATACGGCAGCTAAAAATTTACTCATCACTATCACATGCCATGATATTATTATTTTCATATATAATATTATATATAACATTAAATGGGTCCTGGTGTCCAAAACAAGGTAAAAGTCCTTCTGCCCTGGTCAGGTCACAGTGGGATTGTTGTGTTTATTCCTAGGTTTACTCAGTTATAAAATGGGAATGATAATACTTACCTCTCAGAGATGTTATGAAGAACAAATTAGATAATATTTGAATTTCAATTCCAAGCATTTAGCACAGTGCCTGGCAAATAGTAGGTGCTGTTATTTATTATTATTATTATATTATTATATGGTAATCTTGGTTATTTTCCTCTGTACTTTCTCTAAATTGTATGTCAAGAGAGATTTTGGGAAATTAAGGAAGCCCCATCTTCTTGGGTTTTTTTTTTTTTGGTCTCCAATTATTTATTCTTTGGCCTCCAATTGTTTGTTTTCCCAAGAACCTGCTAATAGGCAAATTGATCTTCAGGTGTCCAGCTCCCTCTTGTCAAATTTATCATTGCTACTTTCCATCCCCAAACAGAAAAGCTGCCCAAGTAATGTGGGTTGAGACCAGGACTTAGAAAGATTGATGAGGGATGGTCCTCCCTCACCATGACTAGGGAGGGTCTGTGAAATGCTTCTCTAATCATTACCTTTCTCTTCACAGTGCTGTCTTCCTCCTGATAGCTGCTGGAAGTCTTTCCTTTAATGATTTACAAGTAAGTACAGATCTATCTATTAGTTTAGTCCTTCCTTGTTCATGCTCTGAAATATAAATAATAACAATAGCTAGTATCAAGTAGTGCTTTTAGGTCTGCAGAGTGCTTTATTCCTATTAAATAATTTGATCTTCACATCATTCCTATGAGGTACATTATGTAGTTATCCCCATCTTATAGATGAAGAAGCTCATCAGAATTGAATGACCAGTAAGTGAGGTTGGATTTGAATTCAGGTCTTTCAGTACACTATAGCTACCTGTAAATTACCTGCAGGAATATACAGAACTTCACTTTTGACTGTATGCTCCATGTATTTAGAGATTATTTCATTCTTTGTATTGTATTTGTATCCCTGGAAAAGGAAATGGCAAACTACTCCAATATCTTCACCAAGAAAACTCCAAATGAGGTCATGAAGAGTTGGATGTGACTGAAACAACACAATGGCACAAATTTATCTCTTGTGCCTAGCATGTATGGTATAGCAGGAACTTAATTAATGCCAGTTAATTGATTGATTATTGATTACTTAGGATAGATTTAGCTTGCAGAGTTTTGACAAATATAGTGGAAAGAGCATCAGACTTAGTCAGACGGCCTGTTTTTGGGTCCCAGAGATTTTACTTACTAGACACAGGACTGGGGGCAAATCATTTCTTCTCTTTATGTTTGAGTTTGTTCATTTGTAAAATGAGAATAATAAAACTGTATTACAATCCTTGTCGGCTTTTAGTATGGAAAACACTTTGCAAGTCTTCTGTACTACATATGTACTACATACCTATCAGTTACTATTGTTGCATTAAAAACATCAGGTTTGCATTTAAAAAAAAAAACAAACAAACTCCGACTTCCCACATTTTCCTCCGTCCTTTTCCTGTCTATTAATGTTGCGGCAATCTGATAACAAGGAGCATGATTGCTACCTATTGTATTTGTAGACTCAGGAAAACAGAGGAGTGAATGAGTTGGAAGGTTGTAGATGGAGATCTTGGAGGGAACCATTAAAAGAGTTTTTTCCTCTCTTTTTACACATTAAAAGATGGAAGACTAAAATTAACATAGGTAGCCAGTTCCCAAGCTGGGATTTGGCCATAGGTTTTCTGCTTCCATATCCAGTATTGTTTTCTCTGTAGCACAGATGGAACAGCCTGAGATTGGATCAAGTTGTTTTTCCCCAGCCCCCATCTTCCTCCCAACCATGGGCACCCAGCCTCACTTTGCACGGCTTTTGCAACCTCGGTTGACTTTTGGAAGCATTTTCACTTTATCTGCTCCCCTGAGAGCAAAAGCAGTGAAGAAACCCAAGGGAGGCCCTTATGTGTTCTACGTGGCTAGAGCTCTGGGTCTGGAGTTAGGAAGTTGTTGTTCAATTGCTCAGCTTTTTGTGACCCCATGGACCATACCTCATCAATGCTGTCCATGGAGGTTCCTTGGCAAAGATACTGGAGTGGTTCGCCATTTCCTTCTCCAACTGCACAGGGTTACATAGCTATAAGTCTGAGGCCAGATTTGAACTTGGGTCTTCCTGACTCCAGACCCAGTGCTCTATTCACTGAGCCAGATAGCTGCCTCCAATGAGGAAGATTTGAGTTCAAATCTCATCTCCTATTTATTAGCTGCATGAACCTGGACAAATCATTTCATCTCTGTTTGCCTCAGTTTCTTCATCTGTAAAATGGGAATCATAATAGCACCCATCTCACAGGGCTGTTCTAAGGGTCAAATGACATTATAATTACAAAGCAGTGCTATACAAATGTACTAACATCATCATCATCATTATTATGCATAATGGATATAGTACTGCATGTGGAGTCAGGAAAACTTGAGTTCAAGTTAAACTTGAGTTCAAATCAAATTGTAATCAAAATTTAATCAAGCTAATAGATGACAGGAAGGATCCAAAAAGCTTTGGATGGCTGGAAGACTGGACCGAATCTAAGAGGTGCCTTGGATAGAGTACTGGATCAAAAGTCAGGAAGACCTGAGTTCAAATCTGGATGTCTGTGACCCTGGACAATTCACCTCATCTCTGTTTGCCTCAATTTCTTTATCTGTAAAATAGGGATATTAATAGCACCTACCTTCCAGGGTTGCTGGGAGGATAAAATAAGGTAATTATTGTAAAGTGTTACACATAGGGTCTGGCACTATATAAATAGCTATTTTTATTAAATTCAGTGGAGATAAATGTGAAGTTTTGTGCCTGAGTTCAAAAACCCCAACTTCATAGGAATAAGAGAGAAGAGGCCTGATTGGTAAAGTTGGTCTGAAGAAGAGATGAGAATTTCAGTGAAGTGTCCCATCAGTCAGTGTGGGATGTGGCAACCACAAAAAGTTGATGTGATCTTGGTCTTGAGAGGTAAATCATCCAAAATAAGAGGTGCTAATCCCTCTGTTCTCTTCTCTGATCAGACCTCTTGGGGATTTTTGTTTTCAGTTCTGAGTGCCAGAGTTTAAGATTGTTAAATTAATTTAAGAAGTTAAATTAAAATTGATAAAATAGTAAAGAGTTTGGAAGACAAAGAAGATGGTGAAAGGCTTTGAGCCCATGTTATATAAAGACAAATTGAAGAATATTTATCCTGGAGAAGAGAAAACATAGGTACTTATTCCAGTCCCCTTTCTCTTCAACTATGGTGAGAAAGTGACAACTGAACCATTTAACTTTGAAGTATCTTTTTAAATATGGTAACCTGAAAGATTTCTCATAGTGACCACCCTACAGAAAGTGAAGAGAGTCTCTAAAGATTTATCTGCCCTGTCCACCCTTACTTCTGGCACATGTCAAACATTTTATAGTCACCACTGTGCTTGTTGCCTTGTGGCTTCTGCTTAAAATAATTTGCTTATTTGTCATTTGTCACAGTTTGATCCAGTTGGATATTTCTGGGCTGCCATTCACTTGTTATGTGTAGGTAAGTTTAAAAAGCATGCAGGAAAAAATAATGAAAATATTAATAATAGAAGGATATTTAAGATTTGAAAGAGAAGAGGGAAGAAGGGAGAAACAGCTTTGAGGAAGGAGTCAGATGCTGCTCATGGTTCTTCAAGTCAAAGACTAGGATATACCTACTTGTTAAAGGAGCTGTAGACAAAAGAAGGATCAGACTCCAGACGCTGAAGTAGAGTTGTATTGGATCAGACTCCAGACACCAAAATATTGGGTCAAAATTCACTGGTGGTTTTCTGAATTGCTTTGGCTTCTTGGAATTTTCCCTCAATTATATCAGTCTCGACTACCTCTTCCTGTCATTCATGGAAAACTTTAATTAAGATATTGTGACTTAAGATTTACTTCCCCAGACTAACTTATGGAATGTTGGCAAGTCTTTCCTCAAAATCCTGGGAATATGTACAGAGGTTTATGTCAAGGTCATTTTCTTTCAATTAACATACCAGAAAATTCCAGAGTGGGTTAAATAAAGGTCTCATTTAATTTTTTTTTGCTTATGTCATATTTTGAGACATATTGTATTGCGAGAAAACATGCTACTCTGATTTAGTTGTCCTCTGTCCAGAATCTGCATGGTGCTGTATATGTTTCTGTTTACCATGGCGAACATGTAAGGGAAGTTCGGCTTTTGTTGGCCATTGTACTAGTGAATGACTAACCTTCCCTGTTTAGTATTCTCTGTGAGCTGGTTTATAAGCTGGAATGAGGTAGCATAGATTGTGACATCTGTCTTGAAGACCTTGAGAAACAGGATAGGTCCCATCTGTCTGGCCATAGTACATACAGTCCCTGTTGGATCTCACTCTGACCTCTAGAGTCCTTCCAAACCTTTTGCCGATTCACTGACAATGAGCTTAGTTTATTTATCAGAAGGAGAATGTATTAGTGACGTGTTTTATTTTATTTACAGGATCTTACAAAATACTTCACAAGGCTCAGAAATCCAATATGTTAAGGTAAATTTTGGAATGTTTTTTGCTTTGTTTTTTATATTATTTTTTGGGGGAGGGAGGTAAAGAGAAGGAATGATTTACTGTAAAAGTTCATCCTAATAACTACAAACCTATAAATCTGAGAACTCAAAGCTCCGTTGCATAAAATTGAGGGAGAGTGACAGATTTGGGTCCCAAAGGTTATTCTCCTTTCTCCCTGAAAATCTATAGTCCTGTCACATATCCCTTATTTTTCAAAGCCACTCAACTGTCAGATGAACTTACCTTTAGTTTATAGAGGCTGTAATTACTCTCCATGTTTTTTTCATTTTGAATCTGACCACACCTAAAAAAGAAACCTCCATCAGCTATATTCTCTGGATCCTGGAAAACCTGTGGCATACGTGGTGGGGTTGTTTTAACTGGTAACTTTTTTGTCAGTTTAGTTAGATGAAGTTTTGTTGAGAGATGCCTTGGATAATTATTCTTGGATTAACCTAAAGAAACATGCTCCTTCCAGATTTTCTTTTAAATGAAACTCTCCCAGGTGAGCATGAGATAGTTTCTATATCTCAACTGTTAGTGTTCCCACTTGGATTGCACACTCTCCGGGTCTTATTCCCAGGAGACCACACACACACACACATACACAAAATAGCAGCTGTTTTGTATAATATCCATAGCACCCTTTGCCCTTTTCCCCATCTTCATGTGAAAATGTATCTGATTTGAATGAAACAAAAAATACTTAAAAATCCAGGTGAAAGGAAGTGTGACAATAGTCAGTTCCAGAGTAAGGATGTTCTTTGTTTTGTCACCTGCCTCTGAAACATATTGGTCAGGTGATACTGATTAAGTTATTCAATCTCTCAGTGCTCAGACAACAGGGCATGTGGTAATCTGCATTGATGGGGATGGAACTTCTTCACTGGGATATAAAAAAATCCAGATGCTAGTTTGCATTTAAAGTCCTCATTACTGCTTCTTGCTCTTTTATTACAATATGCCATTAAATAATGCCTTAGTAGAGAAATATGAATATTTTATATTGCCAAAAAAAACTGACCATTATTTTTTCCTCCTTTCTTCCCTTCCAATGTCTAGTGACATTGACCAGCAGTACCTAAACTACATATTCAGGTAAAATTACTAACCCCATTATCTTTTTTTTTTATCCTCTGCATGAATTTTATTGAACAAACATTTCTTTTTTTTTAAATTAAAGCTTTTTATTTGCATAAACATATGTATGGGTAGTTCCCCAGCATTGATCTTTACAAAGCTTTCCGTTACAAATTTTACCTCCAGTCCCCACCCTTCCCCTAGATGGCAGGAAGTCCATTACATGTTAATGATAAAATACTTGACAAGTTGTTGTGCCCCATTATCTTTTTGAAATATTTTCTTTTTCTTTCCTTTTTTAGCTTTTTATTTTCAAAATATATGCATAGATAGTTTTCAAAATTCACCCTTGCAAAACCTTGTGTTCTAAATTTTTCCCTCCTTTTCCCTTACCCTCTCCCTTAGACAGCAAGTAATCCAATATATGTTAAACATATGCAATTCTTCTATATACATTTCCACATTTATCATACTATGCAAGAAAAATCAGATCAAAAAGGAAAGAAAATGAGGAAGAAAACAAAAAACAAGCAAACAACAACAAAGAGGTGGAAATACTATGTTGTGATCCACATTCAGTCCTGTTTTCTTTTTCTTTAACTCATCAGTTTCAAAAATATTTTCCAGTCACATTTTTAACAGAATACATTTTGAGTCACTGTCCCTTTTCACCAGATTAGTTCAAAGAAATTAATCAATTATGAGCAGGACAGAAATTAAAATTATATAGTGGGAGAACAGTGTATGGCTTTTTTGTAGCTAGAAGATAATGTCCACTGTCCATTGTAGGCGCCAGCATAAGAAGCCAAGTTAATTTGGTTTGGGGAAATGCAGAAAGGTTTACAATCACACTGAGGTAATAATGGAGTGAAGTTGGAGATGAACCTTTTGCCCATTTGATCACCCATTATTTCTGGAGTAGCAGCCTTGCTTTCTTCATCCAAAGAGAACTGTTTTTCTCATTTTGCGGTGAACCTAATAATTAAATATTTATATTGAAAAATGCCTTTTAAACATCAGACTTTGTTACAAGCATGGATAAGAGCTTCCACCATACCAAACAGAAGACTTGCATCTGGTCCATCTTGCCTGAATGTTGTAGTGAAAGCCTTTTCATGGGACTTTTATAAAAACTCAGGATTTTTTTAAATTTTGCTTTTAAAATGCTTCCATGGCATTGTACCATTTCAGGCAAAACTTCTAGCCAAATCAAGCAACAAAGGAATGAGGGATGTGGAAAAGTGAAGATTTAAAGCTTTTTGTGACCTATAGCTAATTTCCCTGTGCTCTCTTCCCACTTCCTACCCATTCCTTTATTTTATCATGCATATATTTATTGCCTGTGAACCTGCTCCTTGCAGCTTTCTGGCTAAGACTAGGGGTCAGCCAGCTCAAACCAAAATCCCATTGCCAAGTCTTTTCTTTTGGCCCAAGTGATGAAAATGTGTGAATCAATACTGGGGGTACTGTTTGGCTTCTTGCTGGCATTGAAAGCACAGAAGGAATGAACATCCAGAGCTTTCCATTATGCTTGGATTTATGGGTCATCTGTGCTTCTGCATTGCCAATTCAAGATAATCCTTGCCAAGTTAGAGGAGTTGGTTTGAGCTCCCAATTTTTTTTTTTTTAGTGAGAGACAAGGGATGAGAAGTTTCTGAAATTTTCATCTAGTTACTCCCCTTTCCCTTTTTTGAGGGAATATTCATTCCTTGAATCTTTCTGTTTAATGATTCTGAGCTAGCTACTAGTGACAAGTGAGTGTTGATCAATTATTAGGGACATAAAAAAGATGTAGAGAATATAGGGTGAAGGGGAAGAAGGAAGAGTAGAGTGTGCATGCAGCAGAAAGTTAGTCTATAACCATTAAAAGGGAGTTGTTTTGGCCTTTTTTTCCCCTTGGGTTCACAGCTGTGTTATATGGTAAAAATAATGTGGGGAAGCAGCATAGGGTAGTGGTTGATAGTCTGGTCTTGGATCCAGGAAGACCTGACTTGGATTCATATTATCTATATGACTATGGGTAAGTCAATGCTTTAGGAAATTCTCTTAGACTATAAGGTATACATTTACATTGATGGAGGGATTTTCATCCTTAAGGGTTTCCCAAATCAATGAAATCCTGTCTGTGTCCCTAAAACAAAATAGAACAAAATTTAAAAAAGCTTGACCTTGGTTTTTAGGAACCTTTAATTAATTGGAAGTTTAATAATGACCATGGGAAATTCTGGTGTTCTGATTATTTTCAGACTAATACTTAGTCTGGGTTTTTCCAGGATACTTCTGGCCTCACTCAGTCTGTAACTGTTTAAATGGGAGAATAATTTTCCAGGAACTCAGAATCAGAGAATTTTAGAGCTTAATGACCACCCAACCCAAACCCTTTATTTTATAGATGAGATTTCTTTGAAATGGTGGTGTTTTAAAGCCCCAAAGGAAACAAAGGAATTCTGTTCTGAGTATGACAAATAGACTTGGATGTATCTGAAGGAAGATTTATTGGGTATTAGCATAGGGAGAGTTTATTGTTTACTTTGCAGAGAAGAAATGGGTTCCATATTCTGGTGTGCTCTTTTTTTTTTTTTCCAAATTAGCACATTATTTAATCCTATCATTCCATGGCTATAGCTGTTGTGTATAATTTCAAATTATAGACTTTAGAGAGATTTCTGCCAAGAATGTACATACCAGCAATGACTAGAATAACCATAAATTTAGTTCTTGTAAAATTCCAGTGGTGGCTAGAGAACCAGCTCTCTCATCAAGCTCTTTCTTCTGATTTTGGGCTTCTGGCTCAATAATTCCTAGTTTCTAGGGGCTACTTTACTCATCAAAGTTTATTTTTTTTCCTTTTGTGTCTTCTTTTCTCCAACTATCCCACAATGAGAATAATAGCATTACAAATATCCCCATTGACCTTATCTCCTCTGTCTCCCAAACCGTAAGACAAAGTTGGGCTGGTACGATGTAGCATCTCACTCTATCTCTCTTTATTTTTGCCCTCTACTCACCCAACTTGGTAGAAATAGTACCTTCTGCCTCTACTGGGATACCCTTGCCAGATCTGATCCCCCTCTTTTACCTGTCCCTACCTCCAAGGAGAGAAACTTGTACTTAGGTAGGATTTTTCCCCTTTGGTTCAGTTTAATCCATATTATTTTTTAATAGTTTCTGAGGCATTATTGTAGGTTGCTGGGAGCATGCTGTCCATATTTTATTTGTCCAGTGTTTCAGTTCCTTTGAGTCATGATTGATAATAGCTGCTTCATTTTATAAAGTAATCCGTGCTCATATTTTATCTTTCTGACTAAACATTTTTACATATGAAGGGAACACAATTCCATAAGCCAAATAACTACTTATGATGATGAGAATTTCCTCCACCTATTGGTCTTTTGAAGCCAGGACCTAGAATTCAGGCTAGAATGATTAAACATGTAGTTAACTATATTTTTGTGGGCAGACTTGCTGACTTAACTACTCCATGTAAAATTGTTTCTCTTAAATAGTGTATTCCAAGTTTTAAATAGGGAATTTTAACAGAAATTTTCAGAAAAATAAAATAAAAACCAATCTGTCCAGAATGAATGGATTTATGGCTTTATGCATTCATTTTAAAAATCCTGTTTGTACATGGAATTGTTCATGCTTATTGATATTGGCCAAGTTCATAATTTTAAAAAGAATTGAAACATGACTCACCAGTAAATTGGGGACTGCCTAGGTTTATATTTCTAACACTGGGATTAGACTCTCATGTCTTCCAGTTCAGCAATAATTGTCATTGTATTGTTGGTTTCTTGGTTACAGTATCATATTGTATTGATAATGGGTTATTTGGGTATTCTATTAAGAGGAACTAAGAAAAATAAAAGCACTGAGTGAGTCCAGCCAGGAAATTTAGGAATAGGGAGTAGAACTCACTATCTAGGGCCAATGGTAATTGAATTTGCACATCAAAATAAGATGGTTTAATTTTTTCGTTTCTTTAAGTAAATGAAAAGAAGATAAAGCTTGTTTAGGCAAAGTGATGATATGCCAAGGCAAGTTAAAAAGCAGTTAATAAGCTCATACTATGGGTTAATCACTGTGCTAAGCTATAAAATATAATATATGGTTAATAAAAATTTGTTGCGTTGGAGAATTTGCTTTGAGGAAAACTTTGTTGAATAAAATAGTTAAAAATTTCATTCATTTACTGAATTTATATGTAAGACTTTGTTGTATCTTTTTTTTTTTTTTAGCATGGTCCTGTTGGCCTTTGCATCTCATCCCACAGGTAAAGTTAAAACTACAGATCTCTTGATGTACCTTTATACATTTCTTTATGGATAAATGTTCTGCACTGGGGCAAACTTATCATCCTAAGTCCTGGCCTGGAGATTTGGCTCTACCGCTAAATGCCTCTGGGACTTGATGTGCATCACAGCCTTATTGGATCCTCATTTCCTTATCTGTAAAATCCAAGTCTTGGACTCTATGGCTTTTTCTAGCTCTACCGTTGAGCCGTGTTGTTGGTTTCTTGGTTACAGCAAAATATTGGACTGATGATGGCATTGGGAAACAGCTTACAGCAATACGATCCCTTTCTGGACTTCCCAGAATGCCCACAGTGGTTGAGAATTGGAGTAGCATCAGAGTCAGAAATTACCCTGTTATTTGTTGTGACCAGTGCTTTAGAGATCATTAAGACAATACTCGTTATTTACTTAGAGGGGTCTGCTATGCACTTTCCATTCCTGATGCTGAAATTACAACTGGGCATGGGGGAGAGAGAAAGTACCCCACGGCTTGGATACCAGCTTGAATGTAGCCACAGCCTGCTTCATCCTGCTGACCTTGCAGATTTGTAGCAATCAAAAAATCAAGGTGGTCTCACCCTGCTGATAGCCTTGGACACAGTCCTGCAGGTGCTCAGTCAATACATCCATGAGCTAATACAGTATGTTCTGCCCCCCAAATCACATAAATTGTTAAATCAAATGGTCCTTACTGAAATGATGTACATCTCTCCGTCACGATGCTAGTCTGTGCCTTTCTGAGCAATGTTTTTTTTCTGGAAGAATTGGGACCCAACATGGTTGGAGAGCACTATTCCCAACTATCTTTAAGGGTATTTACTTGCAGTTCAGAGATATTTTGGCTCCTGCCTTTGAGGTTGATTTGTTTGCTACTTTTGAATGTTTAATTGTAAAAAGAAAGTCAAGGGAGCCATAGGGATCCTAGGTGAAGAGATTTTTTTTAGTGTGAAACTGAGTACAAACCCAGCCAATTCAAAACAATGTGGAACTTCCTGACCCAGGAAAACAGGAAGTGGTTAGATTTTTCTCCATTCTTGCTTATGAAACCAGCTCTTTGCTGGTTCTTCATCCCCTCTCAGCCCACCCTCTAGACAGTAAACTATCCTTGGACATTTCCTTCCAAGATTGGGCTGGGGAAAGAGCTAAAAGCTAAACTAGTTCATTTTGTAATTTGTTGGTATTTCTGGTAAAAGCATTAGCAGGGAAGAATTTTTTTTTGTGATTGTTTTTTTTAATCACCTTTGGATTTAATTTACTTACACTGTTTCTATTCCCTTTTACCACGTATAATCTGAAATGAAAGGAAATTCTCTCAGAAGACATGTGAAATAGGTAAGGCAGGTGGCAGTGCTCCCATTTTACAGATGAATAATTTATACAGAAGCTAACTTCCAAATTAGGTCATTTGTCTTCCTTAGACACCTTTCACAGAGGGGCAGCTCTATGGATCATGGAGTTCAATCAGAGACTCATGAAGTTGAAACCACTTCACAGGTCATTTAGTCCAACTCACTGGAAGGGGAAGTCATGGTTCAAGAGTCCATGAAAACAGTTATGGAGTGAGAGAAAAGTATAAGCAGCAAATACAGGAATAAAGAGACTTCTCAGTCTCACACATCCTCAGTGGGATCTGACACTGTTCATCTGGGCTTGTGCCTCTGCACCTAAAGTTGGGAAAGTGAGTAAAAATCATGTCGGCAAAAGATGTAGCTCTCTCTTTCCCAGGGGACTTCCAACTCTCCCTTGTCCGATCTAGATGGGAAGAACTTGGTGATAAAATAGGACTCTTAAAAGGTAATCAGGGATGCCATTGGTGCATTTATTTAATCAAGGTCTGAAGGAATTAACGAAATTTTGAGAGACAAAGATAGTAGTATTTATTCCATCATAATCATATTCTATAACTTGTTGAACCATTATCTATTTTACTGTTATGAAAAAAGTTCAGTGATCTTAGAAAAACATGGGAAGATTTGCAACAAATAATGACAAGAGAAATGAGCAGAAACAAGAGAACATTGCATATAGTAACAATAATATTGTTTTAAGAATGACTGACTAAATTATAAATAACCAAATTAATTACAAAGGACACATGAATAAAGAGGCTGATCTGTATTGAGAGAAATAACTGATAAATAGAAGTATATATAGAATAATTTTACAAATACCCACATACATATATACTTTGTGTCTAATGGTGTCTAATGGTAGACATGTCTAAGGTGAGGAGGGAAGAAAAAAAAGAAAAAAGAAAGTTATTATATATGTAAATGGAAGTTGTACATAAAATTTTTTGTGTGTGTGCAATCTTTTTAAAAATTATACCACATTATGGGAATTCTTATTTTATCTCATAAATTAAAAATAAAATAAAATTTTAAAAAAGACAAAGATTGGAAGACAGGAAATCATTCCAGATACAAGAATCAGATTAGGAAAAGGTGCAAAGCCAGGAAATCGTGTTTGTGTCTAAACAAAGATTAGACTATATGGGCTATAGTATAGTTTTCATCTTGGGAAACAATAAGTGAATGAGGTTGAGAAGGTAAACCTCGTATACTGAGAAGGTCTTGAATTCTAGGAAAAAATGTGTTTAGATTTTATTTGGTAGGCATAGTCTGTTGAATAATGTAGAAGTAGAGTGATAATTTAACATGGATATTTAGGATTGATTAGATGGATGGAGAAGTCTAGGAGTAAGAAAGTTTTTGCATTTGAATAGGAATCTTGTTAATAGCAATAGTGGGAATGGAAAGGATGAGACAGATATCAGAGATCCTCCCAGAGGTCATGTGAAGCAATTAAAGTGGTATTATTCCTATCCTAAAAATGAATAAACTCATGCAGAGGCCAGGACTAGCAGTCATATCTTCTGAATGCCTAGTCTCCTATTTTTACCTAAGGAATTCTAGTATTTGTAATTTTAAAGTTTATCCTGTTTTCTTATTTCTAAAAATTATTTCTTGATCATATTTCCCCACCATTTTCTGTATTGTCTAAAGGTAATATTTCATACCATTAGATATATATCTTTCCTTTTGGGGGAGGCAATATATGATACTGTTTCTTAAATTAATTTTGATACTTTATTTTTTTATTTAATATAACATTTAAAATTTCCAGACCAATTTTAATACCACTTGAGTTTTATCGATTGATTAATTTTTTCATGTGCCTCTGAGATATAATTGAAAAGACTAATAACAGAATATCTTAAAATCTAGATAGGGATATTATTATCTACCTATTTGAAGAGTTACATCAAGTAAGAACTCTATCCTGTTACCCCACAATGAAATCACTTAAGTATTCAAAAGCCAGAGAAATATGAGTCCTGGCTAGTCCTGCTAAGCTGGGAAGTCTCAGCTGATACATGCCCAGCAGTGGACTTTGTATGCTTTTGTCATCCACAAACCTACTGAGATAAGTTCCACCAGGGTCATCATTAGGAAGTTGGCCAATAGATGCTGTATTTGTACAGTTTAAGAGGACTAACTTATACTACTGAAATCATAGCTTCTGTCAATTACAAATCACTTTCATTGATTGGGGAATGAATGGCTAAACAAAATGTGGTCCATGAAGGCTGAGAGAGGCAATGAATATGATGAATACAGAATAAGCTGGAATGACTTATATGAACCAACATAGAATGATGTAATGAAAGTGAAGAAAAGAATCTGTAAGGACTATCACAATATAAATACAATGAAAAGATACCAACAAAAGATGTCATTTGGAAGAGGGTCTGACTTCATTTGGATTCAGAGAGAAGAACTGGGACCAATGCAATGGGAGTTTCTTTTTTTTAATTTTTATTTATTAATACTTTTTATTTGCAAAACATATGTATGGGTAATCCCTAAACATTAACCCTTACAAAGCTTTCTGTTACAAATTTTTCCCCCCTACTCCCCACCCTTCCCCTAGATGGCAGGATATCCACTACATGATAATTATGTTAGAATACTTAAGAAATCGAATATATGTATAGTTATTGCCACACATCATTTTTTGTGCAGGAGAAATCGTATCTACAAGAAAGAATAATCCGATAAAGGAAACACAATGCAAGCAAACCTCAATAGAGAACATGAAAATGTTATGTTGTGGTCCACATTTCACATCCCTCTCTCTGGGTGTAAATGGCCCTCTTCACTGAACAATTGGAACTGGTTTGAAGCATTTCATTGTTGAAGAGAGTCATGTCCATTAGAACTGATCCTCATATAGTATTGTTGTTGCCATGAATAATGATCTCCTGGTTCTGCTCACTTCACTGAGCATCAGTTCATGCAAGTCCCTCCAGGCCTCTCTGAAATCGTCTTGCTGGTCGTTTCTTACAGAGCAATAATATTCCATAACATTCATATACCATAATTTATTCAGCCACTCTCCAATTGATGGGCATCCATTCAGTTTCCAGTTTCTAGCCACTACAAAAAGGGCTGCCACAAACATTCTTGCACATGTGGGGCCCTTTCCTTCCTTTATGATTTCTTTGGGACATAAGCCCAATAGAAACACTGCTGGGTCAAAGGGTATGCACAGTTTGATAACTTTTTGAGCATAGCTCCAAATTGCTTTCCAGAATGGTTGGATCCGTTCACAATTCCACCAACAATGTGTTAGTGTCCCAGTCTTCCCACATCCCCTCCAACATTCATTGTTATTTTTTCCTGTCATTGCAATGGGAGTTTCAAAGAGACAAATTAAGTTTTATATATGGAAATACTACCAATTAGGACTCTCCCAAAGTGTAATGGACTGCCTTGGAATGTAAGGGCCTCATCTTCACTATGAATTTTCAAACCAAGGCTGGCTATATCACATGTATTGTTTGTGTTGTAGTAGGGATTCTTTTCTCCAGTGTGACTTTTGCTAAATGGCTGCTGATAATTCTTCCAACTCAGAAATTCTGTGGTTCTTTAATCTCAAGAAAATTGCCTTAATTTTTTTTTGTTCTGCTTCCTGAACCCTAAACATCACTAAGAATATCAGTGAATTTGGCTGTGATTTATGCTATTTTTACAAAAGAACTAAAACAAGACAGATACATTTACAGGTTTGATCAGGTTGCCAAAAGATTACTGTATATACATTATAACACACATCTAATCCAGGTTCATCAGTGGAACACTTGCAAACTTGTTCTTGTGAATTTTACTTAGAAAGCAACACTTTCTGATTATTCAATGAATATATCCATCTATCAATGAGAGACTCAGATTTTCTGAGGACTGTGGGTCTGAAGGCAAGACCCTTCAGAGGCAGAAAAATTCCAGATTTGGAAGGAAATAGTTCTTTTTCTCTGGACATATTTGGAAGGGCTTAAAACATTTTTTTTAAAAACCTCTTGACTTATTGTCTGTGACCAAGTTCAAATTCCATAGAGGGACACAGCCAATACGTGTGAGTATTTCCTATTCCACTAAGTGGAACTAAAAGAATGAACTTACTTCAGTAGAAATAAATGTAGCCTTTGGACCTTGAAGTAAAATGAACACAACACTGTTTGCCTGTAACTTATTCCTTCTTTGCACTCTTGGTTAAATGTGAAGACTTTGAAGGATGCCTGTGGAATTTATTCATCACTGAAAAGGCAACCCCATTCACCTCATAAAAGACTCTTTTGAAAAATGTTCTCTCTCTTCTCTTCCTTCCTTCTTTTTCCCCTTCTCTCCCCCTCCCTCCCTCCTTTCCTCTTCCCCTCCCCTTTCCTCTTCCCCCCTCTCTTTTCTGTATTAGATAAGCATCAGTAAAACCAGTAGATAGTTCTACATATAATCAAAGGACCAATGACTGGTCAATAGTGTTTTGCCGATAATAGCTTTAGAGCAAGTTTGTTAATTATCTATTTTTATTAATTTACTTATCTAATTATTAATTTATCTACTGTTATTTATTCATTTGTTCATTCACTCATCTATTTTTCTATCTATTCAGTTAATTATGTATTTATTCATTTATCCATTTATTCTCTCACTTATTCATCTACCTCCCTCCCTCCTTCCTTCCTTCCTTCTTTCCTTCCTTCCTTCCTTCCTTCCTTCCTTCCTTCCTTCCTTCCTTCCTTCTTTCCTTCCTTCTTTCTTTCCTTCCTTCCTTCCTTCCCTCCCTCTCTTTCTCTCTCTCTTCGTGCCTTCCTTTCTGCTTCCCTTTTTTCTCCCTCCCTCCCTCCCTCCCTCCTTCCTTCCTTCCCTCCTTTTTTTCATTCGTCCCTCCTTCCTTCCTTCCCTTCCTTTTTCCTTTCCTTCCCTTTCCTCCCCTTTTTTCCCTTTCCTTTTCCCTTCCCTTTCTCCTTCCCCTTCCCCTTCCCCTTCCCCTTTCCTTTTCTTCTTCTTTTTTTATTTGTTGCCAGTGTTTTATGAATTGTATTGCTTTGTCCCTCAGGTGATCTCTTCAAGGCCCTGGAGTTTCCATTCCTATATTTTTACAGATTCCACACCAGCTGCTGTGCCAGGTAATCTTTGAGAAAACTATCTAACACTCCCCCCCCCAAATCCCATGACTACTCCTTTTGCAAAAGCTAGCATTTCAATTGCACTTTAAATTTAGAAAAACACTTTATATCCATTATCTCATTTGAGCCTCATTTTCTAGATGAATAAATGGAATTTTGGAGAAATGAAGTGACTTGCTCAGGGTCACATAGCTGGTGTTTGAGGTGGTCTTTGAAGCCCTGGACTTCCAGGTTCTGATCCATCACTCTATCCACCTATATTACCTGGAGTTCACCAGGTGATTCTGAGTCTCTGTTGAAAAAAGCCCCCACAGTCTGTTAACTTCATGAATTGCAGAGGCTGTGATGAGCATGAGGAAGCATAGATACCTCAGTCATACAACAGGTATTTATGTTTCTCTTCTGTGATCAGCACTATGCTAGGTGCTTTAGCATTGAAAGTAGGAGGAGACAGAAGGTGCATCAGATGCAATCTCCATTTTTGAGAATTTTACACTTTAGTGAATAACACAGAACAATAGGTAAACTCCAAAATCATTTATTCTTTAACTTTGGAATGACGTCAGAGACTTCAGTTAGTGGGTCACAGTGTATAGACCCTTTGTGTTCACCACACAGCACCTGACCTTGACTCATGGGATCCTTTTGAGTCCAACTACTTCATTTTCAATCCCAGAGGATGGAAAGAACATATTAAGGTCATCTAATGGTTGATAGTAGGAGCTAAAACTGGCACCCAAACTTGCTAGGTTCTAGTTTGTTGTTTTACTCCCTAATAGACTGTATCTTTCCCCCAAATTATACTTCCTCCAAAGGGTGTGTGTCATATTATTGGCAGATTCAATTAGGCTGGAAAGAGACTCCCGTCAATGTAGGTACTCTTCAACACATTGGGGAGAAAATCCTGATAAAAAGTCCCAATTAACAACTTAATGGGATAGATAACATGGGATTTGGCACCTGAGCACCTGAGTCCCAGGACTAGCCAATTGCTAGCCATATGACATTGGACAAAATCATTTTCCTTTTCTGAGCCTTATTTATATCATCTATAAAATAAGGAAGTAGCCCTCTAAGTCAGATGCCCTTTAAGGTATCTTCCCATCTTTGTGATTTCACTTCATCCTGATTGCCTCAGTTTCTTCATCTGTAAAATGAACTGAAGAAGAAAATGGCAAGCCACTCCAGTATCTTTGCCAAGAAAACCCCTTATGGGGTCACTAAGAGTCAGACATGACTGAAACAACTGAAAAAGAAAAAGGCCCTTTACAGATCTAACTTGATAATATCATGAGTTTTAAAAAATTCATCTTTTTTTTAAGCCAACAAGTCATGCATAACTTCTAGATAAAAATGTCATTCAAGCAAAGGCTTAAATGTATCTTGTTGAGATTATATTGTGTACTTGAGCCTTTAGCTCATTCTAAAATCCTTAATTACAGATTTTTAGAAAGCCTTGTTAGAATATTTATTCTAGTGCTACCAGCACGGATTATTTCTTATTCAGTTTATTCTTAGCTATGATTATAAAACACAATGCTTTAGTGCCACACTTGTACATATGATTTTGTTTTCCTGGAGGGATTATTATTTGGCAGAATTATTAACAATCAAAGAAGGGAATGCCAAGTTGATATTTCATTATTTTGAGCAGAGACACAATTTATGGCCCATTAGTGTTGCCTTGCTCTGTGGCATGACATATTTGTTTTGTTTTGGTTCTCTTTAATCTATTACTCACCACAACCTTACAAACTAATGTTTTAAATTTTAGCAGTAAGGGAAGTTTGTTTTCTTCCTTTACCCCCTTGTAAGAGCACAAAGATTTTTCTGGTATAAAAAAGGATTCCATTCTCAGAGCCATGATTGTAAGCTAAATCCTTGGAGAGGATGCATCCTATATGATTCAGATTCCATCTCAGGTGAATCTCAAAGGAGTTCAGAGAGGGCCTAGAAATCCCTCTTTCTCTGTCCTGCTCCCATCCTTTAAAATCTATTGCCACTACAAGAGGGAGAAAACTATAGGTGAGGGAAGGGGTGTTTGTAAAGAATGGATTTGGTGTTGGTCCATAAAGAATTCAGAAATACTTCATTGAAGTATGAAAGAGTGCACCTTCTACAAATGTCTCAGGTGAGTAGTAGCAGCTTAAACAGCTTGTTGGTGCAGTGGATAGTGCAGGAAGCCAGGAAGACCCCTCCTCCTGAGTGATCTGGCCTGAGTGATCCTGAGCAAGTCACACTTAATTCTGCTCACCTCAGTTCCTCATCTGCAAAATGGAGAAGAAAATAGCAAACCATTTTATCTTTGCCAAGAAAACTCCAGATGGGGTCACAAAGAGTCAGAAATGACCCAGTAGTAACTTAAGCACAGAGATAAGCATAGAGTGAGTGTGTGTGTGTAATTGAAATGGTTGCTATGTCTTTTTCACTGCCCTATCCCCTGCTCTAATCATATTTTCTTCTCTTGTCTCTTTTCCCTAAATATTTTAGTGCTTTAAAATGTGAGAGGCCAGAGAGTGCAAAAGGGAAGAGGGGAGAAAGAAATGGGACAGTAAGAGAAGATCCTTAGGAGTTTCTTTTCACTGTATTACGAGTGGATACAAACCTTGGATTCTCCATTGAGAGGACTGCTGTCATAATCCTGGTTTAGGTCCTGATGACTTCATATCTGAACTATTGCAATAAATTGCTAATTTGTCTCCTTGATTTATCTTTCCCTACTCCAGCTTATCTTCCACTCTGCTCTCAGAGTGATCTTCTGGAAGCATGCGTCTGACCATATCATCCTTTATTTATCTCTTCCCTGAAACCTTTTTCAATTTATCAGTTAGTCATGACTTTTTTCTTCCTGAAATGAGATTATTTTATATTAGTTATTTATGTCAGAGGCAACATGGTATTTTGGATAGAAGTCCAGAAGTTCCTTTCTGAGTCAGGAAAAAGACTTGGGTTCAAATAATACACAGTGTCTGAGTGACACTGGATAAATTGCTTTAGATCTCTTGCTTCAGGTAACTCTCTAAAACAAGGCAAACAATTTATATTGTCAGAAGTACTTTCACAGTGCAGGGGAAAACTCCCAGATTTGAAAGTATCTCAGCTTTAATCTTGGTATTGACACTCAATGCCAGTGTGATCTTGAATAAATCATTTAATTTTTCTGAAGCTCAGGTTCTCATCTGAAAAGTAAATTCCATTCCAGCTTAAATTTTTGTTCCTGTATGTTCTCCATAAGAGGTACTTGTATTAATGAACTTGAAGGTCCAAGCCCTATTTCCATAGTTATCTGTGTGTCACATTATCCTGTAAGCTCCAAATCAATGTTGGATTCTCTCTTATCTAAACTTTATATTTCCTGTAGTGCCTAACAGTGCTTTGCACATAATAGTTGCTAAATATTGCTTGAAAAATTGAATTGAATAATTATAATGATGTTGGAAAACAAAAGTGTAGATGAAAGTTGTTTCTGTGAATCATAGCAAATATAAAAGAAATAAAAAAATTTGTAAGAGAACTAACTGCCTTAAAAAAAATCTTGGTTTCATTAATAAAACATTTTTTTTTCTCTTTTCCCCATCCAGTGGACTTTTGGGATTCTTATTGATGTTAAGTTCAGTGAAGCTAAAAAACAACATGGCTCCAGGACAGCACACAGCCTGGATTTTCCTTGCCAAGGTAAGGTAGAAACATCTGGTTGATTATGGTACCTGGCTTATTAATGATTGTTACCATTAGCTATTTCAGGTACCTCTGGGTCTTCATATTGTCCCATTGTCTATACTAATCTGATCTTTCTGCCAGTATCTCTTTTATGTCTCTTATTTCTATTATTTCTGTCAAATAATAATAGAGTGATCTTTGAACCCCTGGACTTCCAGACTCTGATCTAGCACTCTATCAAACTATATTACCTGGAGTTCATCAGGTAATTCTGAGTCTTTGATGAAAAAAGCCCATACAGTCTGTTAATTTCATGAATTGCAGAGGCTGTGTTGAGCATGAGGAAAAAGCATAGATCACTCAGTCATACAACAGGCATTTCCTCTATGATCAGCTAGGTGCTTTGGGGTTGAAGGTATACTGGGGGAGAAAAGGAAGGCAGGTTTTAGTCAGAATCCCTAAGGAGTTTCCCCTCTCAGACTGATTTTTTTAGACTAGATAAAAGAGATCATTCTTTGACTTTTTTCCTAATTTTATAGGAATTTTATCTTTTATAATAAATATATAATATATATGTATATGTATTATATAGGAATTATATCTCCTAATTTTTATAATGAAGGAGTTGGATCAGATAATCTTTATGATGCCTTCCAGCTGTAAATCAAATGTTGTCAAGTCATTTTTAGTCATGTCTGACTCTTCCTGACTCTATTTAGGGTTTCCTTGGCAAAGACACTGGAGCATTTTGCTGTTTTCTTCTCCAGCTCACTTTTTGCAGGTGAGGGAGCTGAGGCAAACAGGGTTAAGGTATCTTATCATAGTTACACAGCTAGTGCATGAGGCCAGATTTGAATTCAGAAAGTTGATTTCCAGATTTCTGTGCCACCTAGCTGTGTGGTTCATATACAAAAAGAAAATACCATGTCACATAAAGTGGAGAGAGCATCTTTGAAATTTACTTCTTTAACCCAAGATAATTATGTTCTAAATCCCCCCCCCCAGAATACGTTATTCCTCTTTTCTTTACACCCTTTGAATAGAAACTTTACAGGGCTATTTTTGGTTCAAGTTCTTCACTCATAATGTTATTTTAATGATGTTGTTCCAATGACTACCTAAGCCAAAGTCATAGTAATTACATCTTGCAGGATTAGGAAGGACAGTTTTTCTTTTCTTTTTCTTTCTCTCTCTTTCTTTCTCTCTCTCTCTTTCTTTTTCTCTCTCCCTCTCTCTCTCCCTCTCTCTCTCTCTCTTTCTTTCTTTCTCTTTCTTATGTTTCATAGGTTGACTATAGAATTAACTTGGGACATGTGGTGTTCTCCCAAGTAAATGTCACTTGGTTTCTTGATATGCTGGTTTCATAAATTCTTTATTTCTTAGTTTTAATAATCATTGGAACATAGAGAGTCATTAATTTGGGGATATATGTTGATAGGTATACATCTATTAAGTATACATGTATGTATATATTTGTCAGTTGTTAACATAGTCACTTTAACATTCAATAGAATATGTTGTTCATAAGTAAGGACAATTTTTCTTATATGTTAAGGTTTGTCTAGCAAGACAGATATGCTAAGAGTCTTTGTTCTCTCTTGTTAAATTCTGGAATGGAGTTACTGAAGGAAGTATGAGAGTTTCTTCTTCCCTAACTAATTACACTTAGTGTAGATTTTTAATTGGCCTGATGGTTTGGGTTGTGATTTTTCCTGGAAAGAGGGAGATAGTCTAAGGAAATAATTAAACTACTCCCCAGCTTTAGTATTTTATGAATTTAGCTTTTATACCACATCAAAGTGAAGAATTAAGAAGTCTCTTGATGAGTGTGAAAAAGGAAAGTGTAAAAGCTGGCTTGAAGCTTAACATAAAAAAAAACCCCTAAAATCATGGCAACTAGTCCCAGAAAGTAATCTTTCTGGCAAATAGAAGGAGAAGAAATGAAAACAGTGTCAGATTTTACGTTCTTGGGCTCAAAGATCTTTTTACCTTTCCCTTTTCCCTACATCAGAATCTTTTCCAGTGAGTCCTATCAGCTACATATTGGTCATGTCCAAACATGTATGTTAATTTACATCTTGAGTCTTCTGCATCTTTGTTAATGTGGAACATGATTCAAGATTGATTCTCTGGATGCATTACTGGTCATGCATTGGTTGTAGTTCTTATATTTTTGAAATTTGTTTTTCTTTATAATGTTGTAGTTATTATGTATATTATTCTCCTAGTTCTGTTTCCTTTACTCTCTATCAGTTCATCTTAAGTCATTCTGCATTTCTCAGAATTCATTCTCTTTATCATTTCTTATGGCATAATAATATTTAGTTACTTTCTTGTATCATAATTTTACCCATTCTTCGTGGGCACCAATTTTGCCTGTGGTATGACTGGGTGAAACTATTGGACGATCTTTTCTCTTAGACACTTTCTTTTCTGGATTGCTGTAGCAGTATTCTCTCTTGGATCTTCTACCTTATTTCCTTTGGTGTGTCTTCATCCATTTCATGTCTCCTTTGTCAATACCTCAAGGCTCTGTCTTTGGCCTTTCTCTATTCTCTCTGTAAACTCCCTTGACTACTTAATTAACTCCTATGGGTTTAATATTGTGTCTATGTGGAGGACCACAAGATGAATATATTGAGTCCTACTCAGTCTTCTGAGCTCCAGCCCCAGATTGTGAACTATATTTTAGATATTTTATTGTCTTTTAGCATCTTAACTCAACATATCAAAACCAGAACTCATTGCCCTCCCCATATTCCATAAAAACTTGCCCTCTTCTAAACATTCTAATTATTTTAAAGGGTACCACTGGCCTTCCAAACACTCAGATTTGCAACCTTGGAGTCATCCTCAATTCTTCAGTCTAACCCACTTTTTTAAGCTCTCCTTGCCTATTGGATCTTTCCCTTCTGCACACAAACATACCTATATTTCCCCCATCCTCAAAGAGCCTCATTTGATCCTTCCATCTCTTTTATCATTCTCTGTCTTTTGTCAATAAGCTCCTTAGGTAAACCCATCTATACTCAATTTACAATACAATTTACCTATTCCTCTCACTTTCTTCTTAATTCTATACAATATGGCTTCCCATCTCATCATTTAACCCAAAGTGCTCTTTCCAAAGTCACCAGGGATCTCTTAGTTGCCAAATACAATGGTCATTTCTCAATCTGCATTCCCTTTGATCTCTCTGCAGCCTTTGATACTGATAATCTCTTCTCTTTAGGTTTTTGGGACATCTCTCTATTTTCGGCATAACTGACTTATCACTCTTTTGCAGTCATTTTTACTGTGTCTTAATCCAAGTCATACCCACTTACTATGGATATCCCAGACTCTTTCCCTTATGATATGTCACTTGATAATTTCATTAGTTGTCATGGTCTTAATCATCTTCTTTATTCTGATGATTCTCAAGTCTTTTTATCTAGCCCTAATTTCTCTGCTGATCTCCAGTCTTGCATATCCCACTACCTTTCAGATATCTTAAACTGGATGTTCTGTAGAAGGACATCTTAGACTCAACATATCCAAAATTAAACTTATTATGTTTCTTTTCCAAATTTTCATCCCTTCCAAACTTCCATTTTATTCTTGAGGGTTCTACCATAAGAATTCATTATATTTCTCTTCCAAATTTTCACCCCTTCCAAACTTCCATTTTTTTATTAAAGCTTTTTATTTGCAAAACATATGCATAGGTAATTTTTCAACGTTGACCCTTGCAAAGCTTTCTGTTACAAATTTTTCCCTCCTACCTCCCACCCCCTCCCCTAGATGGCAGAAAGTCTAATACATGTTAATTAT
Source organism: Myrmecobius fasciatus (assembly GCA_023553655.1). Taxonomy (NCBI): domain Eukaryota; kingdom Metazoa; phylum Chordata; class Mammalia; order Dasyuromorphia; family Myrmecobiidae; genus Myrmecobius; species Myrmecobius fasciatus. The sequence continues at coordinate 596,723 of JAJPUD010000470.1, read as the reverse complement.
GTTAAAATATTTGACAGATCGAATATGTGTATATATATTTATATAGTTATCTTGCTGTACAGAAGAAAAAAACCTGAGAAGTAAAACATAATGTAAGGAAACATCAATAGAAAGTGTGAAAATGCTATGTTATGGTCCAGACTCAGATCCCACAGGCCTCTCCCTGGGTGTAGATGGCTTTCTTCATCACTAAACAACTGGAACTGGTTTGAAACATTTTGTTGTTGAAGATAGCCATGTCCATCAGAATTGATCATCATATAGTCTTGTTGTTGCCATGTATAATGATCTCCTGGTTCTGCTCATTTCATTTAGCATCAGTTCATGTCTCTCCAGGCCTCTCTGAAATCATCCTGCTGGTCGTTATCCTCCATTTAAACTCTAAAGTAATTTTCCTAAAGCATCTCCTACTAAATAAACTCAGGTAGTTCCCTATCACTTTGAGGATCAAATACAGAATTCTCTTTACTTATTCAAAGCCATTCACAACCAAGGTCCTCCCTACTGTTTCCTTTTTTCTTACCTCTTACACTCCTCTCTCTATATTCTTTGGTCCAGTGACATTGCCCTTCTTGGATGTTCTTGAACAAGATACTCCATTTCTCATTTCTGGACATTTTCTCCAGCTGTGTCCCATATCTAAAATGCTCTTTTTTATCTTTGGCTCTTGACTTTCTTAAAGTGCAGTGAAAAGCCCATCTTCTCTAAGCAGTCTTTCCTAATCCTTCTTAGTTCTAATGCCTTCTTAGTGTTTTTGTTGTCCAGTTGTGTCCCATTCTTTGTGACAGTGTTTGGGATTTTCTTGGCAGAGATACTGGAGTGGTTTGCAATTTCCTTCTCTAGGATTTTATAGATGAAGAAACTAAGACAGAGTTAAGTGACTTGCTCAAAGTCACACAGCTAATAAGTTCTTGAGGACAGAGTTGAATTTAGGAAGATGAGTCTTCCTTGTTCAAGGCCTGGTTTTGTATCTACTATACCATCTATCTACCCTCTTCCTTCTAGTAATTATTTTCCATTTATCCTAATATATATGTATACATGCACACAAACATATATATATATATGATATATATATATACACATATAGAATAAATCACAAAAAATTTTTTAAAACAATTCTTTAGTATACATATAATTTTATCATTTATTAAAGATGAAAGGAAATTTGCATACTAATGAGATAGATGTGCTTGTTTATTTTTACAAAATTGAATCTTGGTGTAGAATATTTGATTCTGCAGGATGTAGAACATTCAGAAACCATTTACTGTTGCCAAATTTCTTATGACCCCCACAGTTTAAGAAGCTTTCTTCTAGACAATAGACTTTCAGACAAATGCCACTCCTACAGCTATTTCAACACCCAAACACCCAGCATTTATTCAGTCCTTTAAGGTTTTCAAAGTGCTTAAACCTGTTATCTCATTTGATCATCACAACAACCCTTAGAGATAGATAGATATCACAATTATCCCTGCGTTACAGATGAGGAAAGTAAAGTCACTTACTCAAGATTAGAGCCAGTAAATGTCAGAGGGAAGATCTGGACTGAGTCCAGCACTGTCCATCGTGCCACCTATGTGCATCTCTCTGAGCCTCCGTTCTTCCTCTATGACATAAGGAGATTGAGTTAGATCCTTGCTTTTTAAACTGTGGTTTGTGATCCCCCGAGGGATCTTGTAACTGAGTGTGGGGGTTGTTTATGATTTATTATGAGCAAATGTTTGATTCGTATACCTTTTGTATATATCTATATACCTGGAGTCACATAAAAATTTCTTGGGCAAAAAAGGATCCCAAGTGGGAAAAGTTTAAGAAGCTCTGAGTTAGATCATCTCTGTGATCTCTTCCAGATTGAGTTTCTGTCATCCTGTGACCTATCAGTCCCAGGCTGCACTAGGTAAAAAAAAAAGTTGTATATAAATGTATTTAATTATTCTCCAAGAGGATCAATTAGGATGTTTTTGTACCTTCATATTTTCTTGATATCCAACCCTACAAGTTGATTTCAGGTACAGACAAATGCCAGCACATGAAACACAATTGTAGTTCTCCTTTGTAATGTTATTGTCAAGGCTTTGATTTTCCTCTCTTTGTAAGGTTAATCCTAGAGATAGAAAGAAATGATCAAGGTTTAAGATCAGAATAACAGAACGTATAGCAGAAACACAACAAATGAGGGAAATGTGGTCCAAGTTAGAGTGTTGTTGGGCTCTGGAGGGGCTCTTCAGATGATTTAAATTCTCACATGAGCATTTTTCCGGGATTGAGTAGTGCCTCGTGTCATCTCCATAAAACGTCAGGCTGACTGGAGTTCTCAGCAGCCGTCAGAAAGCAGCAGCAGCCGTTGAGGCCCAAGTGTGTTTGTGTTGAGAGGGAGCCAATCTAGGGGAGTGAGCAGCCTTCAGGCAGCAGCCGGGCCTTGGGGGAGGCTCAGAAAATCCAGAATCTGTTTCCCATTTACTCGCTTTATATCATGGAGCAAAGGCTGTGCAGACTGCCGTCCTCTGTGCCTTGGGAGGCAGCCACAGGCCAGAGACCTGAAGTTTGAGCGCAGTGGGGGCTGTTGGAGACTAATTCTTCCTTTGCAGGTTGCAGAATGGGTTTCTCAGCTTGTTTCTTTAAGCTTTTTGTTGTTGTTTTCATTGTTGTTGTTTTTGGAGGGGAGAAGGGGTTGTTAGAACTTTACCTGTAATGTTTTATTCAGCTCCCAAACCTGTAATGTTTTATTCAATTCCCAATTGGCCTGAAGTTGCTTTTCCACTGAAGGGGATTTTAAGGTTCATTGAATTCATGATATTGACAGTTAGGGTGTTTGAAATATTTTATTTCTATGGAGAAACTCCTTCCTTGAGAAATCCTTTGTTCTAAGGAGTTTTCTGAAACTATTCCTCCCTTAAGAAACAGTGGTAGAATTAACTGATGTTCAGTCACATCTGACTCTTCATGACCTTATTTGAGCTTTTCTTGGCAAAGATACTGGAGTGGTTTGACATTTCCTTCTTCAGCTCATTTTACAGATGAAGAAACAGAGGCAAGCAGGGTAAAGTGACTTGTAAATAAAATACAGTATTACAAAACAAAATATATAGGCCTGCAATTAAAGGGGAAAGGCAAAAAAAATAGCATTTTTATAAATGCTTCTATATATCAGATAGGATCACAGGCTATGAGTATTTCTGCCAGGCTTTCCAAATGCCCAGGTACTGAGGGGATTTCAGATGTTTATTAATAATAATAATAATAGCTTGCATTTATATGGCACTTTAAAGGTTACAAAGTACTTTACAAATATCCTTGCATTTTATAAGATATGGTACCTGTATTCTTGGAAGAAAGTTTAAAGAGGGGGAAAAAACATTTTTTAAGCACTTACTATATGCTAGACATTGTGCTTAGGCACATTATAAATATTATCTCATTTGATTGCCACCATGACCCTGGGACCTATTATTATCTCCATTTTACTGATGAGGAAACTGAGACAGCCAGAGGTTAAGTGTAGGACTTAGGTTAAGCAGGGGACTTAGGTGGTACAGTGGATAGAGCATTGGGTTTGGGGTCAAGAAGACCTGAGTTTAAGCCCAGCCTCAGACACTCACCAGCTGTGTGATCCTTGGCGAGTCGCTTAATTTCTGTCTGCTTCAGTATCCACAGCTATTTTTGTTTTGTAGAAATCATTGATACTTTATTCTCAAGGAAAAGGTATACGACTGGAAGTCACTGATCTATGCAATATTGGCATGGGTTGCTAATGCTGTTTTGTTTTTACTTTATTTTTTAAAAATTTCAATATTATTTTTATTTTTCTAATTATATATAAAGATAGTTTTCAATATTCATTTTTGTAAGATTTTGAATTGAAAAATCTTTTCCCTTCTTCCCTTATCTCCCCTTTTCCCAAAACAGCAAACCATCTGATATGCTATATGCATACAATCATTTTAAACATATTTCCATATTAGTTATATTGTGAAAGAAAAATAAGAAAAGGGAAAAACCATGAGAAAGAAAAGAGCAAACAAAAAAAAGGTGAAAATAGGATGCTTTTATCCACATTCAGTCTAAATAGTTCTCTCTCTGGAGTATATACAATTGTTTGTTTTTTTAAACAGTATTTTATTTTTCCAAATACATGCAAAGGTAGTTTTCAACATTTACTTTTGCAAAATCTTTTATTCCAAATTATAGTTATTAAATGGGAATATTAATAGCACCTAACTTCCAGGATTCTTGTGATTAAATGAGATTATATTTGTAAAAAGTAAAATGTACTTAGCATAGTATCTGATATCTCTAAATGCTATTCTCTTGCCTTTCTCCTTTAGTTGCAGGCCTATATATTTTGTGTTTTAGAATATTGTAGCCTACTATTTACAAGATACTTAACTTTGATTGCCTCTATTTCCTCATCTATAAAATGAGCTGAAGAAGGAAATGGCAAACTACTCCCAGTATCTTTGCCAAGAAATTTTCAAGTAAGGTCATGAAGAGTCAGACATGACTGAACAACAGTAAATTCTACCTTTGTTTCTTAACAGGGATAATTTCAGGAAAAACTTTAAAACACCTAAATGAAGTGATGCAAAGTGAACTGAGAATAACTAGGAGAATATTGTACCCAGTAACATCAATATTGTAATGATAATCAATTATGAAAGTCTTAGCTACTCTGATCAGTGTGATAATCCAGACAGTTCTGAAGGATTCATAAAGAAAAATACTGTTCACTTCAAGAGTGTGAACTAATGAACTCTAAATGCAAATTGATATATAATTTTCTCACTTCATTTTTGTTGCTTTTCATGGTGATACAGCTAATGTGGAAATATGTTTTGCATGATTTCACATGTATAATTTATATTGCATTGCTTGTATTATTAGTGATTGTGGAGGGGAAGGAGAAAATTTAGAATTCAAAATTTAAAAAAAGAATATTAAAAATGCTCTTTTAAAAATTATTGTATTTCAAGATCTCCTTTGCTGTTTAGTAAGATCTGCTAGGTCTTATGTAAACCTCACTGTAGGTAATTGAACTCCTTTTTTGGATTCTTGAACTAACTTTTCTTTGATGTGTGAGTGATGATATTCCTAGAACTTATTCATTTGAGTTTTCTTTTAGAAAGGGATCAGTAGATTACTTATGTCTTCACTTTCTGTACAATTTTCACTTGAACTGATTTCTTGAATAGATATGTACAATTTTCACTTGAACTGATTTCTTGAAATAATGTATTTATTTTTTAAAATCCTAGTTTTTAGCAAGTGCTGTAATTCTTAAATCATTTCTCCCTGATGCATTTTACAGATGTCTGTTTTTGATATCAAATATTTTAAATCTTCTTTTATTTTTTTCAATCTTTTGTTCCATTATTTCTTTCTTCTTCATGGGGATATTGATTTCCATTTGGTCTATTCTAACTTTCAAAGATTCTAATTTTTGAATAATTTTTACCACTTTCTCCTCAGTTGCTGCTTCTCTTTTCTCATTTCCTCCCAGTTGCTTTTATTTAATTTTTTAATCTCTTCATTTCTTCTAAATATTCAACTAGTCCTTATGGGAAATCTATTTTTTCCTTTGAGTCCTTGCTTTCAGTTGTTACAAAGTGAGATTTGTAATAGTTTTTGTTACTTGTGGTAGCTTTTTTGATTTATCATCTTTGCCCCTTTAGGTTCTGAACTGAAACTTTGTGCCACTGCCAAACCAGGCTCTGTCCCCTGATCTCAAGTCAGTCCTCCTGGATCTTACCCTGAGTGTATTGGAACCTTCCACCTCCCAGGGGTTAACCCTTTTGGATCCTTGAGGTTCAGAGTGCTGGATCTTTAAGGTCCTGCTTGGTGTTTCAAAACAGAATGTTAGGGACCTCACAGTTTGTAGACCTGGACTGTTTGGGATGGAACATTATGGCACTGCCTTGGTCAGCAGCTATGGTTTGCAGCTTCTTCCCTTCCCTTTCCCCTTTCTCCTTTGCAATGTCCCTGGCCTGAGGCTTTCTGATGTATCCTGGGGCTCTCAGAGCATCCCTCCTTTCTTTCTGCCTCTGACACAGAACCTTGCAAGTGTACCTTTCTAATCAAACCAGGGCATACTAATGTTGACTTTGCAGGTTGGGGTGAATAACCTTTGCCTCCTGCCTTAGTCTTTGGGCAGTTCTGGGGATGGAAGAGGTCACTTTTTACAATTTTTCATTGGATTTCTTGATCATTATTTGGTTCGGTATGAGACTTTTTTTTTGGTTGGAGTAGGTATGTGTGAGCAGGGCAGCCTGCTTCCCCAACAAGTGACCATTTTGGATGAATTTTTGGGGGGTCATTATGTCCCCAGCATTGAATACAGTGTTTGGGCATATATTAGACATCCTATAGCTATTATTGGGTGAATAAATAAATTCCATGAAGGGGATTTGGCAAGAGCAGATTATGTTACTACAGAGATAATTATAGAATTAGTAATAGCAAGAACAATGAAGAAATTGACTTGATTGAAAGGTAGCAGTGGGAACAAAATTGAATCAATAGGGAGGGAACAAATTACCGAAGGCCTTGAAAAGGTCTTAAAGCAGAGACTTATATGATGAAAGCAGTGTATTAGAAAAACCATCCTGTTTTCAGATGAATTGCAGTTAGTGAAATCAGTTGCTAAAACATAAGTGAATTGGTGGCAAAGAAAATAACTGAGAAACATTTTGAAGAAAGAAATAATGGGATTTTGTGACAGATTGCATGTAGGGAATAAGAGAGGGGGAAGGGTCATAAGTAATACTAACTCCTGTAGCCAGGAATACTGTAATTATGGTCATAAAACTAAGAGAAAAGGATGCCCATGTCATTCCCCTACTCAGTAAATCCTAGTGGTTCCCTATTGCTTCCAGGAGCAAATACAAAAGACTCTGCTTGGCATTCAGAGCCCTTCCAGAAAATCTTTCCAGTCTTCTTCACTCTCCACTTTTCGATCTAGTGATATTCTTTGTTTTTCCCTGCACAAGGCTCTCCATCTCTTGGCTCCAGGAATTCTGTGTGCTCCCCATTCCTGGAATGCCCTCCCTCCTCAATTCTACCTACTGACTTCCCTGGCTTCCTTTAGATCCAACTAACATTTCATCTTTTTCTTTCTTTTCTTTTCTTTTCTCTTCTTTTCTTTCTTTCTCTTTCTCTTTCTTTTTCTTTCTTTTTCTTTTTTTTTTTTTGCTGAGGCAGTTAGGGTTAAGTGACTTGCCCAGAGTCACACAGCCAGGAAGTGTTAAGTGTCTGAGGCCAGATTTGAACTCAGGTCCTCCTGACTTCAGGGCTGGTGCTCCATCCACTTTGCCAGTTAGCTGCTTCTGAAATGGCTCAGAATGGTCTGGACAGATTTGTGTGTAAGCCTAAAGTGTCAGGATGTTTGAGAGCAAGTGGATGTCCACTCTAAGGATTGATCAGGAAGAGCTTGAGAGATGATGAATAGGAGTGTCAACAAGCAGAATGGGGGTCTTTGTGGTTGTGGAAGAATATGACCGTTGTGGGAGGAAGGAATCTCCATCATTCTGTGTCTTCATCTGGCTGGAGTGAATGGTCACAATGGAAATTTGAACTTCCTCATCTTTAATAGGCAGACTGAGCTCCCCCCTTTCCTCCCTTCCTCCTGAATTTAGCCTGCTGCCAGGGGATTTCTTTCCAAGACACTAACATCTTTATTCAGAAGAAAAAAGGTGTCCCAGGGACATGGAAGAACTCAGGAGTTGGCTCTCTACATAGGTTTAGTTAGCACTTAGTTTAAAGAAATTAGCCCTTGGCGATTTCACTCTGGTCCCTGGAAATTGTACTGAAATTACATTTAACCTCATTGCAAAAAGTGGATCTACAATTATCTGAGGGATGGTCTTCAAATATGAGAAAGATCATGGGATTTTTGCACTAAAAGGGATCCTCCTTCCCATCTCTCTCCTATGTACTGTGATATTGATTACACATGTGAAGTCACATAAAATATATATATATATGTATATATATATATATATGTGTGTGTGTGTGTCCAAATCATCTATGTTATTTCTCAGCAGTTTGTATCAAGTAGTGAGTTCTTTCTTAGAAAATTTGTTTTGAGGTCTTTGAACATTGGGCTTTATATTTCACTTTTTTCTGATTCTTCTGTGTCTTATTTGTTGCATTATTCTACTTTGCTTTAAGAATAATCTTGGTAGGGGCAGCTAGGTGGAGCAGTGGATAGAGCACCAGCCCTGAAGTCAAGCAGACCTGAGTTCAAATCTGGTCTCCGACACATAACATTCCCTAGCTGTGTGACCCTGGGCAAGTCACTTAACCTCAATTGCCTCAGCAAAAAGCAAAAAAAAAAAAAAAAAAAAAAGAATAATCTTGGCTTGATGACTTTGCTTTCTAAGGTAATATAAATTGAGGTCTGGAAGTACTGTTCTCTCTTTGTTATTGCGTTTTTTTTTATCCTTTCAATAAATCAATAATTGTTAGACATTTATTAATATTATTCTGTGTGCCAGGTACCAAACTAAGCCTTTTAACATTCTCAATCTTTTTTTTCCCTCCAAATGAATTTTGCTATTATTTTGATTGGAAATCTTTTGTCTTCTTAATAGAAAATCTTTTTCTAGCATGCCCTGTTGTTTTCTATTTAGTAAATAGAAAAGTTAGGATTTGAATGTAAAGCTTACAAATGCAGGCTTTTTCTTTTATATCTTGCTGCTTCTAAAGGGAATAGATGTGTTCTGCATTGCTCTGAAGAGAAAGACTAGGATCAGTGGGTAAAAATTTCAGAGAGGCAAATTTCAGTTCAATCTAAGATAGAATTTAGTATTAGAAATATGTGAAAATGAAGTGGACTGCCTTATGTGGTAATGAGTTCTCCATCACTAGAAATGTTCAAATAGAGGCTTGTCAGAGATTCCTTATAAAAGGAATAAACTTAGGGGGACCCAATATCATTATTAAGAATATTTTGTGGGGCAGCTAGGTAGTACAGTGGATAGAGCACCAGCCCTGAAGTCAGGAGGACCTGAGTTCAAATCTGCCTTCAGACACTTAACACTTCCTGGCTGTGTGACCCTGGACAAGTCACTTAACCCCAATTGTCTCAGAAAAAAAAAGAATATTTTGTTCATTTGTCTAGTACTTTTTAAGATTTACAAATTACTTTCCTCAGAATAACCCTGTATGATGTATAGAACAAGTATAAGTATTTGAAAATATTTGTAAAATTATTTGATTACATAAAATTAGAAAAGGTTTAGTACAAATAAAATGTAGTCAAGATTAGAAGGAAAGCAAAAAACGGGGGGAATTTTATAGACAGTTTCTTAAAGTTTCTCAAATGTCAAATATATGTATATAAATAAAATAAATAAATTAAAAAATATATATATATAATAAAAATTTTTTGCCAAACTTATGACTATGAGTCATTCCCCAAGTGATAATCAGAGGCTATGAGCAAGCAGTTTTTGATTAATAAATAAAAGCTATATATTGTCATATAATAAATAAATCATTATTTATTAGAGAAAGGCAAATTAAAACAACTTTGAGATATCATCTCACACCTTTCAGATTGGCCATTTTCCTCTCCTATAATTTTAACTAATGTTGGAGGAGTTGTGGAAAAATTGGGACATTAATACACTGTTGGTAGAATTATGAACTGATCCAAACATTCTGGAGAACAATCTGGAATTATGCCAAAGAGTTATAAAACTCAGCAATACCTCTATTAAGTCTGTTTCCCAAGGTGATCAGGGAAAAGGGAAAAGAACCTGTGTGTTCTAAAATATTTATAGCAGCTGTCTTTGTGGTTAACAAAGAGCTAGAAATTAAGGGGATACCTCAATTGGGGAATAGCTAAACAAATTGTGGCATATGATTGTGATGGAATACTACTGTGCTGTAAGATGTAATAAACTGGTGATTTTAGGAAAACATGAAAAGACTTGCATGAAATAATGAAGAGTAAATTGAGGAGAACCAAGAGAATTATGTATACCATAATTGCAATCTTGTTCAAAGAAAATTTTGAATAACTAAGTCATTCTGAGTATTATAAATACTCAAATTAACAGCAAAGGACCTATGAAGGAAAATGCTATCCATATCCAGAGAAAAAAATGATAAATAGAAATATACAGAGCATGGTTATATATAGACATATTCATATCTATATGTACATATATTTATATATATACAGCTCTCGCTTTCTATATATGCATTTATTTGTAATTATATTATTTATTATTAAGCCTACATTATAAGTTAATCTATTGTATCTTCTCCAAGAGAATGAAAATCCTCAAGGTTAGGGATTATTTTGTTTCTGTTTCTGTTTCCCTAGTTCTGGACACATAAATAGGTGTTTAATAAATGTTTTTGATTCATAGACACTTAGTAAGTGCTAAATTAATAAATAAAAATAATAGGATTCAGTGGAATTGAAAGGAATCATGATACTAGCAGTAACCCATTTATACCAGATTTCCTTAAGGAATAAAAGCCGAATACTTCCAGTGAGCTAGTTTAGCTGTGTTTCCATCACATACCTCAGTTGGATTAGACAGTTATTAATATTCCTATTCCTTTCAGATCAAGTATTCATATTCTGATGAGCTTTGGTGATGTTTATTAGACAGAAGCTGCAATTTATAGATTCACTGCTACTAATTCTAGGAGACGGAGTAGCCTCATATATTAGTGATCTCTTAGGGGCGGTGTCAGACATATTCAGGATCTATTTAACAGTGCTATTGGTACTTCAATAAGATGGTTCAAAATAAACTGTCAACTTGCCCTGCAATCTAACTCTAATCATACACCCTATATGCTGCTCTGGCTAAACTGGTCTAAATTGAAAAATGTTTACCAGAAAAAAAAAACTTTAATAATATTTTTGCATTTATCCTGCTTTTCCTAATTTCAATAATAATATACCATAGTCACAATTATAAGACTAGCTAGCATTTATACAGTGATTACTATGTGCTAGGCCCTACACTAAGTGATTTACAAGAATTATTTAATTTGATCCTCACAATAACCCTGGAAGATAGGTTCTATTAGTTGTATAAATTTTGTAATTGCTGTGCACAGACAAATCACTAGCTAAAAAGATTATACAAATTTACAATATTACTAACAATATGTGACTGTCTGCTTCCCTGGAAGCCCACCAGCACTGAAATATTTTGACTTAAATTTGACTAATTTGATGTGTATGAAGTAATACGTTTGTTGTCTTAATTTCTTTGTATGTGTGTGTGTGTTTTTAAGAGAGGTTGAGCATTTTTTTCAAATGATTATTTGAAGTTTACATTTCCTTATTCATATTATCTCTAATTTCCTCTTAATTATGTTTGGGCTGCCCTTACCAATCTGAAGATCATTTTCCTTGAAAGAAAACATAAGTAATCAGGAATATCTTCTTTCTCCATTATCTCATTTCTTTGAAGAGTTTAGACAGTGTTTATCACAAGAATGGAGTTGCATTTTCTTCCTTGTTATTCCCTTGACAATGCAACTAACAATTAATTTGGAAGACAGTAGGATCCTTCTCAGATTAGGTTTTATGAATATCAGAATTCAAATCTAAGTAATTCACAAATTATAGAAATGAGAAAGGGAACCTGAACTGAGGAAGAAAATGTGATCAAGATCCTAAGTTTCTAATTTCTGTTTTTATTTTTCAAAATGAAAACAAACTAGGGACAACCAAAGAAATGCTTGCCTATAGAAATGAAGTTCCATGGCCCAGGAGCTCCATTTAGTAGCAGTTATCTATAGAAAGCTTTTGATTGAACAGTTTTGACTGAATTGCCTGGTGAAGTTAGTCCATTCAGTGATCAGTGCCCTGCAGCAGTCTTTTTGGTTCCTTTTCTGTGTTGATTGGTTATTTGACTCAATTGACCAAATTGACTGGGTACTTTGACAGCTGTAAGAGAGAGGCAAGTTTAGTGTTTATTATTTTGTATGAAGATGTCATTCAAAGTTCCATTCATTTCGACTCATCAAACACTTATTAAGCATGAACATGTGGAAGACAGTCTACTAGGCTGCATGTGCTCAAGAACGAATGCCAAAGCACATAGTTTATTTAGTCACACTTTGGCTAATAAAGAAAGCAATTGATGTACTATTCACAATATTTAAAAAACCTGTGTAAAAAGTCTTTGATTCAGAACAGCTGCTGCAATTGGGAAAATATAGGTTTAATGGTTTCCATGGCAATCCCTGGATGGTTGTTATGTGGTTTTCAGCACTAATTATATATTGGGATTGCTGGGAGACCTTAAAGCAATCTCCATAACAACATCTCCCTCTATATTATGACCATCACATTACCCTGCATTCTTATATAGGAATTTCTTTAAAAAGAAACACAGGAAAAAAAATCAACTCTACCATAAACAAAAGAAACCAAGCAAAGATTGCTCTTATATAAGAGAATTTTCAAATCAGTGAAAAATTTAGGGAAGATTTAGACAAGATTGGAAATTTCCTACCTACTTTGTTCCTGCTTTTAGTGCAAGGTAGGATTTTGATGGGAGTAGTTCTGAGACTTGTCCTTCAGAACGTTATTGCTGTTTAGTTGTTTTCTGTCATGTCCAATTCTTCACGATGTCATTTGGGGTTTTCTTAGCAAAGAAATAGAGTAGTTTGCCATTTCCTTCTCCTGCTCATTTTACAGATGAGGGAACTGAGGTAGACAGGGTTAAATGAGTTGCCTAGAGTCACATAATTTGTGTCTGAGGCTGAATACAAACTTAGAAAGATAAATCTTCCTGATTACAGGCCTGGCGCACTATCCGTTTCTTCATCTAGTTTTCCTTCTGTGTCACTTCCCACTTTATAAGGACCTAGGGGACAGAGCCAAGATGGCAGAGCCAAGATGGCGCAGCCAAGATGGTGGAGAGGCAACATCTTTTTCTGAGCTCTCTCCACAACCCTCACACTAAGAGCAAATCTAGTCTCTGAACTGGTTTTGGAGTGACAAAACCCACAAATATTGGGAGTGTATCAAATTACCAGCAGAAGATAATTTTGAAGATGTTCAGAAAATGTTCAATTGAGCAAGAGGGAGGTGGGCCAAGCACAAGCAGGCCAAGCACAGACTCTGAGTGTGGGCAGTGCACAGGCCTGGCCATGTGGGCTCCATGTGCTGGAGAATCGACCGGAAGGAATCCACAGCAGCCTTGGATACTCTGCTCTGGCTGCAAGCCTGTAGATCAGCAGAGAAGTTATAAAACAGCCAACATGAACACAAAAGGCAAAAAGTGAACTCTGAAACCCCAGGATATCTGGTGCTCACCCAGCACCAAAAGTTGGTCAGCACTGACCCAGCTCAGCTGCTGCTGCTTGTAGCAGAAGCTCGAACAGTCTCCCCCTTGCCTAAAGCAGACCACAACTTTTTAAAAAAATGAGCAAAAAAGCAAAAAGGACTCTGACCATAGATAGTTTTTATGGAGCTAGAGAAGAACAGATTTCAAACCTTGAGGTCACTAAAAGCAGATCATCTCCAGATGAAGCCCCAAAGGTTGATATAAATTGGTCCCCATCTCACAAATGAAATGGAAAAAGCATATAACTCCTTCCAAAATAGATTTGACAAAATGGAAAAATAAAATAACTCCCTGAAAAACAGAATTTGTGAAATGGAAAAAAGAAAATAACTCATTAAAAAACAGAATTTGTGAAATGGAAAGAAAAATCCATAGAACAAAACAACTCATTTAACAATTCAATTGGCCAAATATGAAAAGAACTAAAAAAGGTAACAAGAAAATAATTCACTAAAAATCATAACTGAACAAATGGAAATGAATGACTCAATGAGACAGCAAGAATCAGTCAAGCAAAACCAAAAAAAAGAAAAAAAAATATAAGAAAATGTAAAATACCTACTTTGAAAACAACTGACCTGGACAATAGATCTAGGAAAAACAATCTAAAGATTATCAGACTTCCTGAAAACCATGATGAAAAAAAGAACCTAGACATTATCTTTCAGAAAATCATCAAAGAAAACTGTCCCAATGTCTTAGAATCAGAAGGTAAAATAATCATTGAAAAAAATTCACTTATCATCTCCTGAAAGAGACCACAAAATTAAAACCCCAAGGAATATCGTGGCTAAATTTCAGAACTATGAGACCAAGGAAAAAATGTTGTAGGTATCCAGAAAGAAACAATTCAAATACCAAGAAGCCACAATAAGGATAACCCAGGACCTAGCAGCTTCCACCTTAAAGGACCAAAGGGCCTGGAATCTGATATTATAAAAGGCAAAGGAACTTGGAGTGTAGACAAGAATCAACTAGCCAGACAAACTGAGCATTTTATTTCAGGAAAGAAGATGGACATTCAATGAAACAGGTGAATTCCATTTATTTCTGATTTAAAAAACAAAACAAAACAAAACCAGAGCTGAACAAAAAATTTGACCTCCAAATATAGAACTAAAGAGAAGCATAAAAAAGGTACAAAGGAAAGAACTCTTGAGAACTATATATCTTTTATGGATATACTTAGAGAGTTCAGGTATAATTTGATTTTACTGTTATAATATAAAAAAGAAACTAGAGGTGGAAAAGGGATTGTCCTGAAAAAAGGGGAAAATGGAGGTAAAATGAGGGAAATTGCATCTCACAAAGAGGTAAAGAAGACCTGTTACAATTGAGGAAAAGAAAGGGGGTGGAGTGTGAATCTCACTCACATCAGATTGGTTCAAAGATAGAATATAGAATTTGGCTTCACAGAGAAACTTCTCTCATCTTATAGGGCAGTGAGAGGGGAAAGGGAAAAGGAAAAGGAAAAGAAGAGACTAATAAAAGGGAAAACAGAAATAGTAGGGGAAAGGCGTAAGAAAGGAGGAGGGGCAGAAAGGAGAAGAATTGTTTAAGGGAAGTAGTGCTTATAAGTAAAATACTGGAGAGAAGGGAAAGGGGGAAAGAAAAGAGAAAAGCGTAATTTGGGATAAATAAGATGGTGGGAAATCCAGTATTAGTTGTTTTAACTGTGAATGTGAATAGGATAAACTCTCCTATAAAATGGAAGTGGATGGTAGACTGGATTAAAAGCCAGAATCCTACAATATGTTGTTTACAAGAAACACATTTAAAGCAGTTATACATACAGAGGGAAGGTAAAGGTCTGGAACAGAATCTATTATGCTTCAAGTGAAGTAAAAAAAGCAGGGGTAGCCATTGTAGCAAAAATTCATCTAATTAAAAGAGATAAGGAAGGAAACTATCTTGCTAAGGGGTAATATAGATAATGAAGCAATATCAATACAAAATATATATGCACTAAGTGGTATAGCATGAAAATTCCTAGAGAAGTTAAGAAAGATGCAAGAATAGACAGAAAAACTCTACTAAGTGGGGGATCTCAACCTTGCTCTCTCAGAATTAGATAAATCAAACCACAAAATAAATAAGAAAGAAGTTAGGGAGGTAAATAAAATGTTAGAAAATGTTAGTAAATAAAATGTTAAAAAAATGTTAGGTATGATTGTTCTTTGGAGAAAATTAAATGGAAACAGAAAGGGGTTTATTTTTTTCACAGTTGTTCATGGAACCTATATAAAAACTGACCATATATTATGGCATAAAGACCTCAAAATCAAATGCAGAAAGGCAGAAATAGTAAATTATTATTTTTTAGATCACAATGCAATAAAAATTACATTCAGTAAAAAGCCAGAGGAAAATAGACCAAAAATTAACTGGAAACTATATAATCTAATCCTAAAGAATAAATGAGTAAAACAGAAAATCAGACACAATCAGTAATTTCATCCAAGAGAATGAAAACAATGAGACAACATACCAAAATTAGTGGGATACAGCCAAAGTGGTAATAAGGGAAAATTTTGTGTCTCTAGATGCTTACTTGCATAAAGTAGAGAAAAAGATCAATGAATTGGGCTTGCAACTAAAAAAGCTAGAAAAAGAACAAATTTTACAAACCCCAATTAAATACCAAAGTTGAAATTCTAAAAATAAAAGGGGAGATAAATAAAATTGAAAGTTAAAAAAAAACTATTGAATTAATAAATAAAACTAACAGTTGGTTTTATGAAAAAAAAACCTAACAAAATAAATCTTTAGTTAATTTGATCCAAAAAAGGAAAGAGGAAAATAAAATTGTTAGTCTCAAAAATGAAAAGGGAGAACTTTCCACCAATGAAAAGGAAATTAGAGCTATAATTAGGAGTTTGTCAATAAATTTGATCATCTAAGTGAACTGGAGGAATACCTACAAAAATATAGATTGCCCAGAGACAATAAGTTACTTAAATAATCCCATTTTAAAAAAAGAAGTAGAAAAAGCTATTAATCAATTCTCTAAGAAAAAATCTCCAGGGCCAGATGGATTTACATGTGAATTCTACCAAACATTTAAAGAACAATTACACAAACTATTTGAAAAAATAGGGGAAGAAGGACTCCTACCAAATTCTTTTTATGACCCAGACTTGGTACTGATACCTAAGCCAGATAAGATGAAAACAGAGAAAGAAAATTATAGACCAATTTCCCTAATGAATATTGATGCAAAAATCTTAAATAAAATATTAGCAAAGAGATTACAGAATGTCATCCCTTAGTTAACACACTATGACCAAGTAGAATTTATACCAGGAATGTAGGGCTGGTTCAATATTAGGAAAAGCATTAGTATAAATTACTCTATCAATAATCAAGCTAACAAAAACCACATGATTATCTCAATAGATACAGAAAAAGCATTTGATAAAATCCAACACCCATTCCTACTAAAAACACTAAAGAGTATATGAATAAGTGGACTTTTCCTTAAAATGATCAGTAGCATCTGTTAAAAACTATCAGCAAAGATCATATGCAATGAGGACAAACTAGAGCCATTCCCAGTAAGATCAGGAGTGAAACAAGGTTGCCCATTATCACCATTACTATTCAGTACTGTATTAGAAATGTTAGCTTTCACAATAAGAGAAGAAAAAGAGATGAAAGGAATTAGAGTAGGTAATGAGGAAACCAAATTATCACTCTTTGCAGATGATATGATGGTATTCTTGGAAAACCCTAGAGAATCAACTAAAAAACCACTAGAAACAATTCACAATTTTGGCAAAAGTTGCAGGATACAAAATAAATCCACATAAATCATCAGCCTTTTTATACATCACTAACAAAATCCAACAGCAAGAGATACAAAGAGAAATTCTATTTAAAGTAACTGTTGGTAATATAAAATATTTGGGAGTTTGCCTGCCAAGGCACAGTCAGGAACTATATGAACACAATTACAAAACACTTTCTACAAAGTCAGATTTAAACAATTGGAAAATTATCAAGTGCCCTTGGGTAGGCCAAGGGAATATAATAAAGATAACAGTACTACCTAAATTAATCTATTTAGTGCCATACCAATCAAGCTCCCAAGAAATTATTTTACGGATCTAGAAAAAATAATAACAAAGTTCATTTGAAAAAACCAAAGATCAATAATTTCAAGGGAATTAATGAAAAAAAATGCCAATGAAGGTGCCTTTGCTGTATTATAAACTATATTATTTTCTATTATAACTATATTATAAAGCAGTGGTCATCAAAACCATTTGGTACTGGCTAAGAAATAGAGAGTTGATCAGTGAAAGAGGATAGGATCACAGGACAAACTAGGCAATAACTATAGCAATCTAGTGTTTGACAAACCCAAAGACCCCAGCTTCTGGGATAGGAACTCACTATTTGACAAAAACTGCTGAGAAAATTGGAAAATAGTATGGAAGAAATTAGGGCTTGACCCACACCTAACACCACATACCAAGATAAGATCTAAATGGGCTCATGATTTAGACATAAAGAGTGATATTATAAACAAATTAGAAGAACTTAGGATAGTTTACCTCTCAAATATGTGGAGGAGAAAGAAATTTGTGACCAGAGAAGAATTGGAGATCATTATTAGTCACAAAATAGATAATTTTGATTATATTGTTAAAAAGTTTTTGTACAAACAAAACTAATGCAGACAAGATTAGAAAGGAAGCAATAAGTTGGAAAAACCTTTTTTTTACATTCAAAGGTTCTGATAAAGTCCACATTTCTAAAATATATAGAAAATTGACTCATTTATAAGAATTCAAGCCATTCTCCAGTCGATAAATGGTCAAAGGATATGAACAGATAATTTTCAGATGAAGAAACTCAAACCATTTCTAGTCATATGAAAAAGGTCTCTATATTGCTATTGATCAGAGAAATGCAAATTAAGACAACTGAGGTACCACTACACACCTGTCAGATTGGCTAACATGACAGGAAAAGATAATGATGAATGTTGGAGAGGATGTGGGAAAACTGAGATACTGATACATTGTTGGTGTAACTATGAATAGATCCAACCATTCTGGAGAGCAATTTGGAACTATGCTCAAAAAATTATCAAACTGTGCATACTCTTTGATCCAGCAGTGTTTCTACTGAGCTTATATCCCAAAGAGATGTTAAAGGAAGGAAAGGGACCCACATGTGCAAGAATGTTTGTGGCAGCCCTTTCTGTAGTGGCTAGAAACTGGAAACTGAATGGATGCCCATCAATTGGAGAATGGCTGAATAAATTATGGTATACGAATGTCATGGGATATTATTGTTCTGTAAGAAACGACCAGCAGGATGATTTCAGAGAGGCCTGGAGAGACTTGCATGAGCTGATGCTGAGCGAAATGAGCAGAACCAGGAGATCATTATACATGGCAACAACAATACTATATGATGATCAATTCTGATGGACATGGCTCTCTTCAACAATGAGGTGATTCACACCAGTTCCAATTGTTCAGTGATGAAGAAAGCCATATACACCCAGAGAGAGGCCTGTGGGATCTGAGTGTAGATCACAACATAGCATTTTCACTCTTTCTGTTGTTTGCTTGCATTTTATTTTTTTCTCATTTTTTTCTGTTTTTATTTGTTTTTTCTTGTGCATCAAGATAATTATATAAATATATATGCATATATTGGATTTAACATACATTTCTACCATGTTTAACATATATTGGACTACTTGCCATCCAGGGGAGGAGATGGGGGAAAGAAGGGAAATTGGAACACAAGGTTTTGCAAAGGGTAATGTTGAAGAATTGTCCATGAATATGTTTTGAAAAACAAAAAGCTTTAATAAAAAAATAAATACCTAGCAACTTAGCCTGAGTAAGGAATCAATTAAGACTTTCTGTCTTGAATTCAGTGTAACATATATTATCTAGTGTGTGCAATATTCTTGTGTTGACCAAGAAATTAAACTGGAAAAAATGTAGCATCATGGAATTTAAAGCCAGCAGAGACACTAAAGATTATCTGGTGGAATCTCCTCATTTACTCAGTGACCTAGAGAAGTAATTTGACTTACCCACAGTTAAATAGTAAAACCAAAATTCATTTTAGATCCTCTACCTCCAAAGACAATGTTTTTTTCACCTTAATTTTCTAGGATAGAATGTCTCATGTCCAGTCTTTATTTATAAGATGAGTTTTAAACATTGCTAACAGATGCTCTTGGGATTTAACATTTGAAATGCCAAAATATTACAAGAAAATTTGCTATTTTTGTAGGAGTTAAAAATAATGCTCTATGTTTTTTTATTATAAAAGCAATTAGATTTAGTGATTTTTATGAACAGAATAAGACTAAGATGATGTCCTCCATTATCAAGGAGGATGTTCTCGAAGAGATCGGGTAGAAGAATTCCTTGTAGAAGCAAGAAGAAAGAGATCTTCTAGTTGTTCTTATATGTAGTGAAACCTATATCGTATTTAAGAATACAATAGGACTTCCTCAGTGATTTTGGTCTGATAATTAACAAGGAAAATAAAAAATTCCTACTGTCCATGCATTTGGATGATCCATTGAGTTAATTCATCAGTATTTGGTGGTCATTAAAGATGGACAGGGATCTGAATATAGGATTGAATAGGAGAAAGAGAGAAGGTTGAATAGCTTTTGGAAAATTACATTAAATTTTAAATAATTCTGAAATGTTCTTTGACGAAAAACCCCCCATTTCTTTAGAACCAACATCCAATGATACATTATGGCCGTGTCATGGAATAACCAATATTCGAAGAATCAGAATTGCAGGTGACTCAAAGAGACACAAGTAGATACTTTCCTGAAAATATTTAATTAGAAAAGTAAAAACAAAGTAAGAGATTATAGGCAGTCAGCCAAGTACCACCCTAGCTCATATGGGATGTTAAAAGACCTCCAGACGGATCTCCATCTAGCATGTTCAGTGAGTATCTTGATGCAGTGTGTAGCACTCAGCACATGGAGTTCAGAACCCCCAAGTTCATGTCTGGCTTCAAAGGTTTCCTAGTTGTGCAATCTTGGGCAAGTCTTAAAATTTGTCTCCTTCAGTCTCCTTCTCTGTAAAATATAGGATAATTATAGCACCTATCTCCCAGGGATCTGTAAGGATCAAATTTGTGCTAAGTACAATGCTAAGGCACTTTAAAGATGCTGGTCAAAAAGACAAAAGTCTTTATGGAGGATTCATAGGAACACAAGAATGACAATCCCATAGGATAAGAGAAGGAGACAGGCTGTAGTTAGCACTTTTAAGAGTACCTTCATCTATAAGAATTACATTATAAGCTTGCATTCAGTGTCTGATAGGCTACGAAGTGCATTTCCATAATTGATAGGCACTTAAATATTTTGTTGTATAAATTCCCAATGTATAAATACACCTTAATTTTTGGCAAAATTCTATAAGAGGGATTGGCAAACTATTGTCCACAACTTAAATATTGCTCACAGCCTGTTTTTGTAAGGCCAGAATTAAGAATGGTTTTGACATTTTAAATCACAATTAAGGTTTTATTGTGTTTTAAAATGTCAGAATAAATCTTAGCTCCAGGTAAGGTCCAGGATTTGGTCTTGAAGGTCATGATTTGCCTAGAACATAAAGATGGTTGGGGAAAATTTAGGGAAAACATAAGCACTAACAAAGATCCAGCATAAGTCTTTGATCATGTCAAACTGACCATTATTTCTTTTTTTTTGACAAGATTATAAATCTGACAGAAAACATGGCAAAGTAGCAAGAGATCTGACCTTGAAACCAGGAAGATTATGATACTGAGAAAATCATTTTAACTTCTAAATACTTCAGGCAAATCTCTAAGATTATAAATTGCAGAGAAGGGGCCAGTGGTAGTAGAAGAATTTTTCATTTCTGGTAGTTCCTTATAAAAATGAAATCACAGGTCTAGTTCCTATCCCTATTTATAGAACAGGTAAATCAAGGGATTGCTATAGCTTTCAATGGGCAGCTAAGGTGGCACAGTGAATAATTCTGGAGTCAGAAAGACTCATTTTTCTGAATTCATATCTGACCTTGGACATTTCCTAGGTGTATAACCATAGACAAGCCATTTAACTCCATTTGCCCCAGTCTCCTCATCTATAAAATGAGCTGGAAAAGGAAATGACGAACCAGTCTAGTATCTTTGCCAAAAAGACCCTAAATGGAGGTCACAAAGAGTTGTTACTAAAATGACTGAACTGTGTTGTGTTACAACATAACTCACTAAAGAGAACTTATTTTTCAGTAGTATTATATATATATTTGTATTTCTTATTGTTCTCATGGTAAAGATGTGGGTTAGAATCTAGATGGAAGTTCAGAAAGACTGGTTCAGAAGTGGTTGAATTAATCCTTATCATGTTGGCCAAGTTCCTCACCAGAGAGCCTCCTTCTTATCTTTCATATTTTATCAATAACTTGGTTAAAGGCATTCCTGGCTTCCAGTTTGCAGGTGACACAAATCTTGGAGCTCCAGCTAACACATTGGATGACAGAATAAGACTCCAAAAAACCCCTGACAGGCTGAGAAATTGAACTAAATTTATTAGGATGAAATTTGATGAGGATAGAGATAAAGTCTTATACTTGGGTTCAAAAAATAACTTTATAAGTAAAAGTTGGAGGAAGTTTGGTTAAATGGCATTTATCTCAAAAAGATCTGGAAGTTTTAGTAGACTCAATATGAGTCAAAGATGAGTTCCCAGCAGCTGGAAAATATGCATAATAATCTGGAACCTCACCAAGAGAGGCATAAATCTGTCATTTAGGAGGTCATTGATCCACTGTTCTCTTCCTTGGTCAGGCCATTTCTGAAGCGTTGCATTCATTTCTGGGGGGAAAAAAAGCAGTTTAGGTAGTTCAGTGATGAGTTGGAGAACAATACAATACGAATGGTAAAAGGCTTTGAATCCATGCCTTCGGAAGATGGGTTGGAGGAATGGAGGGTATTGGATGTGGAGAAGAGAATACTCCATTAAATAACTGACATAAAGTGCTTGAAAGACTGTCATATGGAAGAGTGGATTAGTGGGCAAGTAGTTGGCTCAGTATAAAGAGCTGCAGCTTTGGAGTCATCAAAGTTTAATTGACCTCTGACATCTCAGTTGTTTGACCCTTGACAAGTTCACCTAACCCCAATTTCCTCAAGTTTAAAAAGATGAGGGAGGCGAAGGAAGAGAGATTCGATTTGTCTTATTTGGCTCCAGGAAGCAGAATCAGGAACAATGGGTACAAATTTTTAAAGAGGCAGATTTAAACTTAATGCAAGAAACAATCCCCCCCCCAATAATATTTTATTTTTCCAATTACATGTATAGATAGTTTTCAAGATTCATTTTTGTAAAACTTTGTGTTACAAATTTTTCACTCTGCCTCCCTTATCTCTCCCTTCCCCAAGACAGCAAGCAATCTAATATAGGATAAATATGTGCAATCCTAAGAAATATAATTTCTAACCATTACAGCCACTTCTAAATGGAATCGGCTGCCTTGATAGGTTAATGAGTTCTTACTGGAGATCTCCAAAAAGAGAGTAGGTGGCCATTGAAGGATCTGGGGATGCTTTTTGCTATGGTTTAGACCTGAAGTCTCTTCCAAACCATGTAAAAATCCCTTCTATGCTTCTGTCTTTATTTAATTAATCCAGAATGCAGTTAAACTCATCATCTTGTGCTGGGGCAGACTTGGGCATTTTCTTTTAGTTCCTGTCTGCCCTTTTTTTTTTGAAAGGGGGTCATTATCACACATATTTCCTTTCAGTCTCCAATGATCTGTTTACTGCTTCAGACCTTAACTTTTCCCCTCTTGCTTATTTCTGATTTCTTCCTTAAATTTTCTTTTTCTTTTTCTTTTTCCTTCCTTTGTTTTCTTATCTGTCAGACGTTCCCTTTGCCAGGCATACGTGATGGCATTTCAGGTGTGAAGAATAGCAAGAAGAAGGTTGATTTGTCTGAATTGTAGCATGTATGTGAAGGGGGTAATGGCTCTTTCTCCACAATTCTGGCTTTCAAGCCTGAGTCAGAGGAGGGGCTCTATTTGTGTAATGCGGGAGAACCCCCTTTTCCCCTTGGTCATTAAGGCAGCAGTAAATGAAATCTGTCCGCCTCCAGATAGCTCCTGTTTATCTTTCTTGCCCTCCCCTAGGATCTGGGCCCTACCTGAGGGATGGGAGACTGGCGGGGGTGTTTGGGTTCTGTTTCCTGGGGGAATTCCAGTAGCTCCCTGCCAGAGAGATCAGAACATGCTTTGGGGTGGGATGGCTTAGGAAGATGTGAGAGAAGCTCGAGGGGGATGAACAAAGAGCTGGGAAGAGAGAGACCTGGTTCTCAGGCTCTTTGTATGCGGGACCAAGATGCGTTTTTCTTTTGCTATTCATTTCTCAGATTTTTGGATCACAGGATTTGTGTATTGCTTTTGGTTTGTCCCATGCTGTAATATGCTTCCCAGAGACCCAAAGTCCTCCCCCTGCTGTCGTCATCACGAGGCTGCCCTTCTCTGTTTCATGTCCCCCAGATCTCCTCCCGACCCCTTAAGTCAAAATTAATCCCTTCTAAATCCTATCCCTTTAAGCTTCACGTTCTCGCTTGTGGAACATGGGATTTCGAGTTAGAAGAAAGCTTGGGGATTATTTGCTTTGATGCTCTCATTTTACAGATGAGGAAATTCTGTAGCACATAGTTATGGTTTTATATGTGCATATATATGTATATATATACATGTGTATATTTATGTATATATGTATAATACATATATGTTATGTATATATATATATTTGTACACTAAAAAGTGGCCTCCCCTTCCCTCCACCCCCTCCCCTAGATAGCAAGTAATCTAATATATGTTAAACTGGTAAAAATACATTTAAAAATTATATATGTAAATTGATATTTAATATTTATAAGATATAATATATTATATGTATACATATAATATACACATTATATTCATGTGTATGTGCACATACACATACACATAATTAAACAAAGACTCCAAAAAGATTCCATGCTTTTTTGGTGGAACAAGAAAACTTGTTTGTGGCCTACTTGAAATTGTAGAAAATTGAGGGAAAATTGTGGCATTTAGGAGACCTAGAGGAACTCTGAGTATAAATTCAAGTATAATTTTTTCACTTTGTTTTTCTTAAATTTTTTTTTCTGCAATATGGCCAAAATGGAAATATGCTTTGGTTGATTTTACATGTATAACTGATTTCATATTGCTTGCCTTCTGAATGATTAAGGGGAAGGGATAGAGGAAGGAAAAGAATTTGGAACTCAAAAAAAAAAAAGAAAGAAAAATCTGGAGGGGACACCCCCATGGAACTAACCATGTGTCTGGTTAGTACTCGGTTCCCCCCAGATAGAAAACACGGAGATGGTGGCGAAAGTCTTCTGTGCATTTCTTCATGTACTCCAGCTCTTATTTGCTATAAATAAAGCCACCCTATGAGCCTGTGTCACTGAGTGGCGTGGGACAGTTAGTTTAGATGATCGCCTTGTTATTGTTGTTCCTTCATTTCAGTCTTCATGACTCCACTTGGGGTTTTCTTGGCAGAGATATTGGAGTATTTTGCTATTTTCTTCTCCAGCTCATTTTACAGATGAAGAAATTAAGACAAAGAGCTTTAAATGACCTGTCCAGGGTCACATAGCTGCTAAGTGTGGGAGTCTAGATTTGAACTCAGAAAAATGACTCTTCCTAACTCCAGGGCCAGCACTCTATCCACCAACCCAGAAATTCTAACTTAGACTTCTGGATCAGTAATTCATTCTCCTGGCTGCCTATTCAGGAGATACAGTAAAGTATCCATTAGTTAATTAATTATTTTTTAAAATTTGTTATATGTGTATAATAAATATATACTTTATATTATATTTCACATCATATTTTATATTAATATATTTGTATTTATTATAAAATTATATAACATTAAACTATTATAGGAAATATATAATTCAAAATATTATTATAATTTAGTTTACATAAAATATATTTCTGTATTTAAATGCATATTTACATAATATATTACATAATAAAATGTATATTTAAATATAAATAAATATGTAATTATATATTTATTAAACACCTGTATGTATATATTAGGTGTGGAGTTAGGTTCTATAGATATAAAGAAAAAAGTGAACCATTTCTTTGAGGAGTTTACAGTCCTTAGGAGTAAATCACACATACATATTTTATTTTTTTAATAAAGCTTTTTAATTTTCAAAAGATATGTGTGGATTATTTTTCAACATTAACCCTTGCAAAACCTTGTGTTCCAATTTTTCCTCTCCTCCCCTCCAGCCCCTCCCCTAGATAGCAAGTAATCTAATATATGTTAAACATGGTAAAAATATAACACATACATATTTTTAAAGTTATATAATATGTAAATCAAGCTATATTTGTAAATATATAAATACAATTTTAAAATTATATTTTAATATAATATAAAATAATTATATATACATAATATAATAATAATAGAGAGAAAGAAAAGAACCTATGTATTCCAGAAATATTTATAGCAGTTCTCTTTGTGGTGGCAAAGAACCCGCAATTACAAGGATGCCCCAGTTGTGGTTTATGATTGGTATAAGAATGCACTCATTATAAGAAATGATAAACTCAGTGATTTTAGAAAAACATGGAAAGACTTGCATGAAATAATGAAGAGAAAAATAAGCAGAACCAAGAGAACATTGTATTCAGTAACAGCAATATTGTTTTAAGAATGATTTTGATATGGAAATATGTTTAAAAGGATTGCACATGTTTAATCTATATTTCCATGACTCAATAGGGAGAGATTAACTGGAGGGCAGATGAATTTTTTTAAACAGTAAATTTCCCAATATTCAACTAAGTTGTCCTGGAGGTGAGTGCCATCTGTGTCAATACACTAAAAGTACCTACACTGAGTCTTTGAGTGCCATTTAAAATTCTTGTGAGTAGCATGGGGTGGAAAAATGTGATATTCAGGAATTGGGGCAAAATATTGGTGAATGGCAGTATATATGGGGCATCTCCTACTTCCATTCCCTAGCTAGCATTCACTTTCTTAGTGGAAGCCAAAATGTAAAACTTATTCCAGAAAAGCTCCTCTTCCTTCCTCAGAAGAATGGAGGTTGTATTTCCTGCCAATTGCTTCTCTTGAAGTCTGCCTTTGGATCTCTGTCTTACCCAATCTTCTCTATGCTCCAAAGCTCCCTTGAATGTGTATCTTATACTTTGCTTATCTTGTTACATTTCCTTTTCATCTTTAGTTGATTGAAGTATTTTTTAAAGTTAAACCATTTGAAAAAAAAATATATATAGTATAGTTTACATTATATATAGTATAACTTACATTATATATAGTATAACTTACATTAAAAGAGTACTTTTTCAAAAAATCTAATTATGAAAGTTTCTTGGTGAAATCATTTTTCTTTTTCATTCTCTAAATGGTTTCATAGTACTGAGTGTTTTTTTTTTTTTATAGAAAAATAAACTCAAAAAGACATGTTTTTCTTCCTTAATTATTGTTTTTTAGCAAAACAATAATAAGAGTATGTTATGTTTTCCATTACAACATTGGTGAAACACCAGCAGAAGGGGGGGGGGGGGGTTCTGGAGAGATTTTTCTTTTATAGTTAAATCAGTATGGAAACAGGTCAGTAGAGAAGTTAGTTATCTGGAAATTGTTTGTTTATGAACAAGGTTTTCCCAGAGGATGTGTAAAAAGAGAAATAAATTTTTGGATTGTTTTAGAATATGTCAAGCATCCATTTCCTAATAAATGTTTGTTGAATTGAAGTCAAAGTATTAGAGGAAGGAGTGATATTGATGGAAATTTTGCTATTTTTGGAAAAGCTTATTATTCTTTTTTTTACATTGGATTATGCACTCATTTTTGGTGCTATTTTTAGGGTCATTGACTAGCCCATAAAGTATGATAACTATTCCATGTTTCACAACTTTGGAACTTGAGTAATTAGTTTCAGCTTATAACCCAAATTTGAAGTTCATAATTCTTATTCATTTTGTTGCTTTGGATTTTTCTCCCCAAGATTTTCTCATCAAAAGGTCAATAAATGCTGGCATGTTCTAGACCATTTTGAATCATGAGATTAATTTAGAAAAAGCAAATTTGCAAAGAATTCTATTCCCCGGGGACCTCCTCTATGGAGTAAATGAATGTGTGTTTAAGGCTGCAGGACTTATTTTCTAAGATGTTTCAGGATAATAACTTATTACTGTATAGTCTTTTATGATTTATAAACCATTTTCCCCCTACAGGTAGTTAATGAGTGTGCTACTATCTTCATTTGTAATAGGTGAGAAATTTGTGGTAATTTGTGGTCACTCTGGTAGACTGGCAGCCAGTATCCAAGCCGGATTCTCATAACTGCAAGCATGCTGTTTTATTTGCTATACTCTATTGCCTCATGAAAACCCCCTGCCCTTGAAGGAATATGGATATTTACGTGTAATTTATGTTGCATCCCTAGGTCACACAGGCAGTGAAAGGCAGAGCTGGGATTCAAACTAATCCATCTTTCTTTTCATTATATCACACTCCCTCCTGTATGAGTGTCCATTGAGGAAACTGGCAATTGTTTTCACTTTGAGAATGATGGAGAGCTGGTGAGGGGGAAAGCTATTCCAGCTGTCTTCAATTATGTAAAAGTCTGTCATGGGAAACGGGGATTCTGTTCGCCCTCAGAGGGCAGAATGAGGAGTAATGGGTCAAGTTAGAAAGAGAAAGCTTTAGGTTTCTGTCAGCAGAATAACTGACTCCCAATTAGAACTGTGTAATGGGCAGCCTGAGAGGTGATAGCCCAGACGATTACTTCTTGTGCGTTTTTCCAGGGATGCTTTGCTGGGTTGTTGCTGGTCCCTTCCAATTCTGTGATTCTCTGTGTGTGTGTGTGTAAATATAACCTAATTTTAGGGAAGGGCACTATCAAGTCGGGGAATCATAAAAGACCTCAGGGAGGAGATGGCAATTGAACTGAGCCTTAATGAGAGATAGCAATCTTAAAGTACAGGCGAAGGGTTTTGCCAAGCATGGGAGACTGTCTCCATGAAGACGTGGAGATGAATAATATCATTCTTTGCAAATGTTTTCTAAATTAATTTCATGTTTTTAATGATTCAGAGTGTTACCAGCAGGCTTTTAAGTGTGAGGAACAGCAAGAGAGCCAATTTGGCTTGATTGTTAGATGCGGAAAAGGAAATTAAACATAATAAGGCTGGAAAGGTAGGTTGGATCTAGTTGTGAAAAGCTTAGCAGGCCAATTAGAGAATTCTGTGTTTTATGCTATAGGCAAAAGGGAGCTTTTGAAGGTAAGGTAATATCATCCCAACAGTGGGCTTTAGGAAAATTACTTTAGAGCTTCCTATAGGGTAGGTTAGAGAGGGAAGAGAATGGAACTCTTTGCAATAGTGTAGGGAGAAGGTGATGGGGGTTTGCATTAGGACAGTCTGTGTGAACAAAGAGAAGTTAGATGTAATACATGTTGTGTAGGTAGAATTGATAAGACCCCTCAACTAATTGGATATAGGTTTGAAGGAGGGAGAAGGGAAGAGGATAATTCTGAGATGGTGAATATTAAAGCATGTACGCTGCCCCGAAATAAGAAAATGAGAAAGGAGAGGTTTTGGTGGAAAGAAAATTGAGCTCTATTTTGGACATGTTAAATGTGAGATACCTGTGGGATACCTAGTTGGAAGTATCCACCAATTAGTCAATTGGTGATGTGAGACTGGAGCATAGCAGAGATAGGAGGGTTGGTTAATTACATCTGAGAATCATGTATAATATGGCAATAGAGCCCATCAGAGCCTTATGTGAGCTTTCTCAAAAAAGGTATTTAAAGATAAGAGGGGAGGTCCCAGGACAGAGATGGGAGGGATTTTACATTTACGATCTGGGGACAATCTGACACTGGTGATGAAGAATGAGAGATAGGAAGAAAACTAAGAAAACGGAGGGAGGAGAGAATATCTCCCTTTCCTCATATTAATCACAGGCTATGTAGGAGTGAACTCTCTCTAATCCTTATTTCTTGTTTTTTTATCCTCAGTCTCCACCCTCCATACCCCTTCCTCTTCCATAATGGACAAATTTCCCCTCCTCTGGGCCCTTTTTCTCTTTCTCTGTCCATCAGTAAGGCTGCCTTGCACCCTGACTCCCCCTTGGACAGTGGTCCCCAGCTACCTTGTAACACTCATCATTCCGTGCAGTCAGCCATGCCAGTTATGGAGAAAAGACCATCAGATCTGACAATTAAGATGTCATTAGTATCTTTGGAGACAGACATTTGCCCGATGTGGTTAAAAGCCAGAAAGACCTGAGGGATAAATAGGAGAGAAAACGGAGGGAATGAGCCTTTCTGAGGAGTTTGGCAGTGGATTTTATTGAATGCATTTTTTTCTTTTACTTGTCTTGCTTCTGTATGGTCTTCTCCTGCTGAGACTATACTTTTCTGGGGACTCTGTAGCCTTGCATCGTTCTCTTCCAGAACACACTCATATTTGCCCACCACTTCTCCTTCACAGGAGAAAGAGAGGAGATACAAATAAGCTTAATTAATTCTCTCAAGCACTAGACAACCAGGGCTGTTTATTTGTTTTCCATTTGAATGAATGGGTTATAAAGGAAGCAATTTTCCAATGTAAAGCTAAAATTCTGAAGAAAAGATGGAATTAAAATTCAATTTTTATTATTTTAAATGGTAATTTGCCCCACTAGCCTTACTTATTATTACCTATGATGAATGTGGCTGTTTCCCAGGCTATGATATGCAGTTGGATGTATAGACTATAGATTTGTTCCTTCAATAGTTGTATCTGAAACAGACGCAGCAAATGGGTAGTGACTGGGCCCCAGATTGGAAGGAAAATGATTGGATTGTCTTTGAGAAATTTCACATTCTTTAAATAACCTTAACTTCAAGTGAAATGAGCAGATCATTGTACATGGCAACAAGAAGATTATATGATGATCAACTCTGACTGATGATTCAGACCTGTTCCAATGATCTTGTGATGGAGAGAGTCATCTATACCCAGACAGAGGACTGTAGGAAGTGAGTGTGAATCACAACATAGCATTTCACTCTTTTTGTTATGGTTTGCTTAAATTTTATTTTCTGTCTCATTTTTTATCTGATTTTTCTTGTGCAGCAAGATAATTGTATAAATATATATGCCTATTTTGGATTTAACATATATTTTTACCATGTTTAACATGTATTGGATTACATGCCATTTAGAGGAGTGGGTAGGGGGAAGGGAGGAAAAATTAGAACACAAGAATTTTTTCAAGGGTCAATGCTGAAAAAAATATCCTTGCTTATGTTTTTAAAATAAAATATTTTAATAAGAAAAGCTTAGCTTCTTCCTAAAACAAAGGCCTATCTTTTTTAAAAAGCCTTTTGTTTTTAAAACATATGCATAGTTTTCAATATTCATTCACTTTTGCAAAATCTTAGTTTCCGAATTTTTTTCTCCCTCCCTTCCCTCTACCTCCTCCCCTAGATGGCAAGTAATCCAACATATGTTAAACATATGTAATTCTTCCATATACATTTCTATAATTATCATGCTGCACAAGAAAAATCAGATCAAAAAGAAAAAAATGAAAAAGAAAACAAAATGCAAGCAAACAACAACAAAAAAGTGAAGTGAAAATATTATGTTGTAACCTACACTTAGTCCCATTTTTTCTGGGGGCAGATGGCTTTCTCCCTCAGAAGTCCATTGGAATTAGGCCTATCTTTTAAGAAAAAAAAAATCATTTTTCCTGTGATGTCACATGGTTGAGTCCATGGAATAGATACTACAATCTATAGAAGATTGAAGCTGATGATCATCATTTCAGTAGAAAGGCACTCCACCCCCCTCCCAGACCTGAGGAAGTAGCATTAAAATGGTGCTTAAGGAATTAGGAAAAAAAGTACATTAGCCATATAGTAATAGCAAGAGATTAATGAGTGTAGAACCCATGTGTTTCCTTTGCCAAGTAAGTTTGAGAAAGGCACCTAAAATATGAGTGGATGCCCTCCTGATCGAGCTATGATAGAACTGAGCCAAAAATTGGAAGATCTGGATGAGTTGTGATTTCTGACCCTAGAGGAAACATCTAAATTCATGAGATCCAACGAAATATTCACTAGAGTGAATGTGTCTTATCTTTCCCCTTTCAAAATGTTGAAACATAGTGGGTTTTTTTCCAATTTTAATATTTTATTTTTCCAATTACACATAAAATAATTTTAAATTTAATTTTCTTGATTTATTTTTACAATTTTGAGTTTCGAAATCTCTCCTACTCTTCCTTCACTTCCCCATCAATGAAACAATCAAAGCATAATATTTTTTTTCCTCATGGTTAAATGAAACTTGGACTATAATGGTCTTCTGCCTTATCTTCCTGCCTTCAATTTTCTCCCCACTACTGTTCCTTCCCTGCTCAGCATCCAGAGCGATCTTTCTAAAATGTCGGACCATATGTCATCTTTCCCTACACTCACCCAACAAACTTGAGTGGCTTCTTGTTACCTCCAGGATCAAAGATCAAATCTTCTTTTTGGCTCTTAGAGTCCTACATAACTTGACCCTTTCCTACCTTTCTAATCTTCTTCTCCTTCACATCCTCTGCCTCCAGACACCCTGGCCTCCTGGCAATCCATGAACACCCTTCTCTTCTTTCTGTTTTCACTGGCTCCCCCACCCAGCCTAGCCTCTTTCCCCTTCCTCTCCATTTCCTAGCTTCCTGCAAGTCTCACTTCATGTATTATCTTCTTCACAAAGCCTTTCCCAGACCTTCTGAATCTCCATGACTTACCTCCAAGACTACTCTCAGTTTATCCTGTATATATTCCTCTTGAACATAATTGTTTGCATGTTTTTCAAGAGCAAGGACTATTTTTAACCTTTTTATTTGCCAATATTTATCACAGTTTAGCACATTATAGTCAATTTTGTTATTGTTATTCAGTTATTTTTCAGTCGTGTTTGATTCTTTCTGACCCCATTTGAATTTTTCTTGGCAAAGATAATGGAGTCATTTGCCATTTCTTTCTGTAGCTCGTTTTACAGATAAGGAAACTGAGGCAAACAGGGTTGAGTAACTTGTTCAAGGTCAAACATCTAGTTAAGTGTCTAAAGTTAGATTTGAATTCATGAAGTTAGTCTTCCTGGTTCCAGACCCAGAAATGTATCCACTGTGCCACCTAGCTGCCCAAAGCAGATAACAAACATTACTTGACTTAATTTGACTTTGCAAATTTAAATGTTATGTAAATAGCATTTATTATTATTATTATTGTTGTTGTTGTTTTTTCCACTGGAGAAGAAGGATTCAAAGGATGTTTAAAAGAATCAAAAGGAAAGATAATTATTTTCCCAGGACTTTTTTCTAACTAGTAAGAATGAATGAATAAATCAGAGTGAATATTATCTATTTATTATGTGACAAACACTATGCTAAGTAACAGGGGTACAAAAACAAAAGTGAAAACTTCTCTGCTCTCAAAGAGCTTATGTTCTTTAAAAACGTTTTCTAAAAAATAAAAAATGCGGGATTATTGTTATCTTTCATTTTGTATCACTTCTCCCTGTTTATATCACCACTACCCCCCTGACCTTCTTGAGCAGGAACAACTGTCATAGTAGGACAGGGGACAACAAACTTTCCTAGTCAGTCCAGCACCCCGTCAGGCTTCTTGGAACCTGAGAATCACTCTTTATCTGCCTTTTACTACCTATTTACCTAGGGCAACTGGTTGGTACAGTGGATAGAGTGCCAGACCCGAAGTCAGGAAGATTGATCAAATCTGACATCATGCACTTACTAGCTGTTTCCTCATCTGTAAAATGAACTGGAGAAGTAAATGGCAAACCCAGGAAAACCTCAAGCAGGATTATGAAGAGTCAACCTGGACTAAACAACAACACAATTATCTTCCAGGCTAATCATTTCCTACTCCTTCTCTCTCTCCCAGTCCCTATCTACGTTGATCCATCATGAGCCATGTAGGAGCCAGCTAGCTCCAATCCTTAGCTTCTCTTATCTCCATCCTCCTCACCCCATCCAAGGCATCCCTTCCACTTCCATAATGAGCAAACTTTCCTTCATCTCAGACTTCTTTCATCTTCTGCCCATCAGTTAGACCTCTGTGAGATCTGATGTCTCCAGCCACATCCTCCAGCATTTCTCACACTCATGATGCACTGATCCTGAAGGCAGGATCAATACTCCTTGGCCCTTCCAGGAATCTTCTAGATTCCCCATTTACTTCCATCCCTCAGCCACTTCTTTTCTCTTGAACTTCACTTAATTCACATTTTTCACCATCTCCCAGGTCATCGTCCCTCCTTTCTCAAAGACAATTCAGCACCTTGCTCACCCATCTTCTCCTTCCCACCGCTATACCTATAGAACTTTGGGACCTTTTCAGGTGCCTTGCAATTAAACTGCTTTTATGTTTCCCTCAATTAGAGTGTGAGCTCCTTGAGCTAAGCAGCCAGGTGACAGTAATGGCTGCATGGGGCCCGATCCAAGTTCACATCCTGCCTCAGACATTTCAGAATTGTGTGTGATCTTGGCCAAGTTATTTGGGGATGATAATATCTGGATCAATCTCAATGTCCTCATCTGCAAAATCTGTAAAATAATACCTATCTCAGAGGGTTATTTTGAGGATCAAGTGAGATAACATGTAAAATGTTTTGTTAACTTTATGTATTATGTAAATTCTAGATTATTATTGTTAAAGTCAGTGACTGATAATAATTAGGATAGAACATGGCACATATGTTCAGTCATGTCTGACTCTTTGTGATCCCATTTGGGGTTTTCTTGGCAAAAAAACTGGAGTGGTTTGCCATTTCCTTCTTCAGCTTATTTTTACAAGTGAGGAACAAGTAGGCTTAAGTGACTTGTTCAGAATCACATAGTAAGTTTCTGAAGCCAGATTTTGAATTTAGGTCCTCATGATTCCAAGGCTGGCATTCTATCCACTGAACTAATGAACAACTTACATATATTAAGTGCTAAATAAATGTTTTTACATTCATTCATTCTATCTGACACACTCTCTCTATTCATCTAACTACCTACTACTAGGATTTCATCATCTTTCAACTGGATTTTTTTTTTGTGTGATAGCCTAATTGATCATCCTGCTTCTTTCCCCATGCAAGTACTAAACAATTATGCTAACTTGATGTTTCTTAAATATAGGTCCATGTTACTCCTCTATTCAATCACCCTCAGTGCCCCGCTTTTTTGTCTCTGGGATAAAATGCCGACTCCTCCATTTATCAAAAGCTCTTTACGGCTCGGTCCCAATCTGTCTTTCCAGTCTTACTGAACACTTATTTTCTTCCTGTCTTCCCATAGATCTCACACATAAACTCCATCTCCTGTTTCCCTACCTAAGAACAGTTGACTGAATACATTTCCCCTTATTTCTGCCTCATAGAATCCCAATTCTTTTTTTCAGACAAGATTCAAGTACCACCTTGAAATCTGTCCTGATCTACCCTCCCGTCTCTTCCCCTCAAATGCTAGTGACAAACCAACAAAGATATCTTAGAAAGTCTGATTGGGTATTCAGTATTCAATAACTATGTTATCATACTTCTGCAAAGAAATGGGTGGGAATAGTGTTGAAGCATAGGGGCTTCCTATCTCTTCAATGAGACCAAAGTTGATGTTTATAATTCCATAGCATTTCACTTATATTGCTATAAACATTGTACATATTATTTTCCTGATTTTATTTACCTGATTTTGGATCAATTCATGAGTCATTTTCTGTATTCCTCATATTTATAATTTCTTATAACACAGCAATATTTCATTACATTCAATCCTCACAATTTTCTTAGCCATTTTCTAGTTGGTGGGTATGCAATGCTTTGCTACCATAAAATGTTCCTTGATAAATATTTTGATTTACTTTGGGCCTTTCTGTTTGTCACTAATATCTTGGGGGGGTATATGCTCAGCAATGAAATCTCTGGGCCAAAGAGTACAGACATTATAATCAATATATTTGCATAATTCCAAATTATTTTCCAAAATGATTGGACCCATTCAACTGCATCAACAATATAGTACTATTCTTTCTACAACCACTCCAACATTGACTTTATCAGTTTTTTTTCTCATTTTTGCTAATTTTCTAAATGAGATGAAAATTTAGAGTTGTCTTAATTTGCATTTCTTTTTTTTATCAGCAGTTTGGAGTATTATCACTTTCACATTTATTTTTACTTCCCTTCCATCTACTTTCCATATGAGTGCTAATGGTTTTCCATTCTTCTGAGAATTATTAGTTTATATCATTTGCTTTTGGGTTTTATATACATTAATGGGGAATGGCTTTTGGGTTTTATACGCATTACTGCTCTTGTTTATATATCTTGAATATCAGACATTTGTTGGAGATATTTGACACAAAAATGTTTTCCTAAATTGTTTGCTTCCTTTTTTTTTTATAATTGATGTAATTTTCTTTGTGCAAAAGCTTTTCAGTTTTCAATTTCAATTTCAGTTCAGCAACAGTTTCTATTTTATCTTTTGCAACCATCTTTATTATTTGTTTGATTAAGAATTTGCTCCCTACCCATATCTCTGAAAGGTATATGTTCTTCTAATGTTTTATGTAATCAGCCTTAATATTCAAGTCACATATCCATTTTGCATTTATTATGGCAAATGGTATAAAATGTAGGTCTAATCTTAATTCTGCCAGATTGCTTTCTAGTTTTCTCAATTCTTTCTTGTCAGAGGGTTTTTTCCTAGTTAATTTATGTTTCCAGGTTTATTGAATGCTGTTTTTTTTCACATTATTTCATGTTCCATTGATCACTTTTCTATTATTTAATCAGTTAATCAGAACTACTTCAAATAGTTTTTATAATTGAAAATCACTAATAATTAACATGTGGATAATACTTTATAAGACTTAAACTAGGGAACTATATTCTAGACATAGGCCTGCTGACAGGAATTCCAAGAATTGTTCTTATATTTCTATCCCTTAGCACAGTGTCTGGCACTTAGGGACAGAGATTGTGATTTAAGTGGTATAGGGAACTCCCAGGTGAAGAAACTATAAAGCCAGTAACACTGAGAAATGTTCTGCCATGCTGTGCTTAATTTTGCTTGTTCATAGATTGATGTGATTATACTATCTTATGTTCTTTTTATTGTTCATTTGTTAGTCTTCTCTCCCCAATTAGATAGTGAAGATACTAAGAGCAAAGATTTCATTATCTCTGATCCTTCCATTTCTCTTCCTCTCCCACCCCCCAGTCCCTAGTATAGATCTCATATAATATATGCTTAATCAATACTTCTTGGCTTAACATTCCCTGTTATGAGTCTATATTCTCCATTATCGAACCATTTATACAGAATTTAACATTGATAACTAGACTCCCAATGCCAAGGCAGAGAATTTCCTTTGTCTTTTTAAGCTTGGTCTACCACATTAATACTTGAGGACATAATAAAGTGCTTAATAATGGTGATTGATTGATTGGTAAAATAAGATTTCCCTGCTTGTTAGAGGGAGAAAATTATGTTGGATAAAAATTTCACTGGGAGTTCAGTGATAAAGAAATAAGGAGAAATGACAGCTTACTCTATATGGGCAGACTTTTAAATATGACCTTGACTTCATTTTTTCATCCACACTAGATTTAGGGGATTTTCCTAGGGTACTTCCCTAGTTAATGTTTAAAAATTGTATGCTTTTGCATTTGACAATTCCACCCCTCATATAGTACCAGAACTTTTATTTCATTATTATTTTTTTTTATTGCAGTAGAAGGGAAGCTCCCTAAGAGTAGAGAATTTCACTTTTGTTTTTGTAGCTTGAGCTAATATAATGTCTGGTACAGAGGAAGCCCTTGAAAAATGTTTATTGAATTGAATTTATGTCAGTCACTGAAGTAATAAAAAAAGTAACGTCACAGAATGAATTATCTTTCCCTCTTCTTACAC
>JAJPUD010000470.1:511730-559352 GCA_023553655.1 Myrmecobius fasciatus | reverse complement strand
ATTATTACTGTAGTGTAAATTATTCTTTTGTTTTGGCCACTTCTCTTTGCATTAGTTTATATGTCTTCCCATCTTTTTTTTTTTTTTTTTGAAATCACCTTCTTTCATCATTTCTTATAATAAAATAATATTCCGTTACATTTATTTATATATACCATAATTTATTATGTCATTACCCTATTGATGAACATCCACTCATTTTCCATTTTTTTGTCATCACAAAAAGCTGCTATGGGTATTTTTTGTACATGTGAGTCCTATTCTTCTTTCTTTGAATTCTTTGGAACACAGACCTTGCAGTAATATCACTGGGTGAAGGAATATGCATAGTTTAGCTCTTTGGGCATAGTTCCAAATTGCTTTTTAGAATTTTTGTACCAGTTCAAAGCTCCACCAACAGTGTGCATTAAAATATGTTTCCTCACAACCCTGCCAGCATTTGTCATTTTCCATTTTTTTAAAAATCAATCTTTTGGTCATGGTCAATCTTTTGGATATGGCATAGTACCTCACAGCTGTTTTAATTTGCATATCTAATCAATAATTATGTGTGGCATTTTTTTTAATGTGACTATGGCTGGCTTTGATTTCTTCTTTTGAAAACTGCCTGTTCATATCCTTTGACCATTTATCATTTGGGGAATAGCTTTTATAATAAATTTGACTCAGTTCCCTACATCTTAGAAATAAGACCTTTACCAGAGAAACTTGCTGCAAAAATGTTGCTTTTTCCAGTTTCACACTGCTCTTCTAATTTTAGCTGCATTGATTTTATTTGTGCAAAAAATTTTTAATTTTATGGGATCAAAATTATTTATTTTACCTCTTGTGAACTTTTCTACTCCTATTTGATCCCAAGCTCTCCTCCATTCATAAATTTGACAGATAATTTCTTCCATGCTCCTCTAATTTACCTATACTATCATTCTTAAAATCACATTCCCATTAGGAGCTTATTTTGATATAAGAAACTGGTTTATACCTACTTTCTACTAGGTTATATTTCCAGTTATCTTAAAAGTTTTTGTTGGAAAGTAAGTTCTTACTCCAGTAGCTGGCATAGTTGGGTTTATCAAACGTTAAGTTACTATGGTGATTTGCATGTTATTGTATGCCTAATCTGTTCTATTTATCAACTTGCTATTTCTAATCCAGAACCAAATTGTTTTGATGATTACAACATTGTACTATAGTTTGAGATCTGGTTTTGCTAGATCCCATTCCTTTCCATGTCTTTTTCATTGATTTCCTTGATATTCTTCACCTTTTGTTCTTCCAGATAAATTTTCTTTTAATTTTTTTCTAGCTCTATAAAGTAGACCTTTGGTAGTATGATTGGTATGGCACTGAATAAGTGAATTAATTTAGGTAGTATTTTTTATTATTAGGTAGTATTTTATTATTTTGGTTGGGTCTATTCATCAGCAATTAATATTTCTCCAATTATTTTTGTTGCTATTTTATCCAACTCTTTGCTATCCCATTTCAAGTTTTCTTGGCCAAAATGCTAGAGTGGTTTGCCATTTCCTTCTCCTGATCATTTTACAGATAAGGAAACATAATCAAATAGGGTTAAGTGACTTTCCCAGGCTTGGCTCCAGGCCTAGCACTCTATACAACCATATCATCTAACTACCTCCTCCCGAAATTTAAGTCTGCCCTTATTTTTTGTAATTGTGTTCATAGAGTTCCTGTATATGTTTTGGCAGGTAGACTCCCAAGTATATTTGTTGAAGTTGGGAAGAGGGAAGACCCCAAAAGTTTGGGGTCATGGAATGGTGTCTTGAAATATCTCAAAAGAATTTGCAGGCTTGAACCCATTTCCTAGTCAAGAGGCAAAGTGTTTATTTCGCTAATATCAGCAGGCTAGATTTCATAAGGGAGTTTAGCAAGGAAAAAGGGGGAATGATTTATACAAAGTTGGATCAGTTTCATGTTACTTATTTGCTAATTTTATGGTTTACAAGTAGGGTGGTCAGTTCCAGGAACTTGATCATTACTGACCCACAGATTATATTTGCTAATTTTATGGATTCGCTATTATCTCAGGAATTTAGTCATTACTGACCAATGGATTATATTTGATAATTTTATGGCTTATGTAGGTTTGAAGGGTCGTCTATTCAGTAACTTGGTCATTACTGACCAGCAGGTAATATTTGACAGTCAGTAATGTCTCCACAATTATTGACTCTTAGATCAAAGGGCTTCAGGATTTCCTAGGCCAGAGGACTTTTTACAAACATACATTCCTAGGCCAGAGACTCTTACAATTATTGACAGATAAGAGCACTCTCAGGTCAAAGGGGCTTCATTTTCACTGCTGTCTCCCCTACATCATATTGTCTATAGCTATTTTCGGTGTAATTTCTCTAACTTTTCCTTCTGGATTGTGTTGCTAATATATAGAAATGCTAATGGTTTTTGTGAGTTTATTTTATGTCCTGCAACTTTGATGACATTGTTAATTGTTTCAGTTAGTTAAAAAAAAAAAACATCAGCAAAGTGAAGGAGATAAATTAAAGTCTTAAAATCATCAGCATTTTGGCATGTTATCAATAAAATCCAGTAGTAAGAGATAGAAAGACAAATTCCATTTAAAACAACTTCTTTCTTCCCTCTTCCCCCCCTCCCCCACTTTCCCCACCCTACTAGTTTTTGCTGGGACTTAACTTTGCCAGGCACAAGTGGTACTTGAGGTTTAAAACATTATTTTCAGTTTTGCAAAACAGAGGGCTTTACTTAATCACTTTATCCAATGCCTTTAAAATTTTTTCAGTCTGCTCTTCAAAAACAGCTTGCCAGCAGTTGCTTCAACAATGGAAAGAGTGATCTGCTCAGAAAACCAAGGGAAGTCCATCAGCCCTAAGGGGTAAATTCATTCTTGGCTCTCCAGCCTTTTTAGCCTGTGTTGTGCCTGGCTGCAGCTGTACTTGACCCCTTCCGGGATCCAGCCTCCACAGTTCTGGAAGCCAGTTCAGATCTACTTTGTTGCATTTTCATGGAGTTGGGATTGTATATGTAGTTTCTGAATTCCTGTGACAGCAACACCTAGGTAGTACAATTCAGTCAAAAGAATGGTATTTGGAGACAGAAAACCTGAGTTCAAATCCAGACTGCCACATATGTGGCATTGGGCATGAGATTTAAATTACACAGTTTTAATGTCAATTTCCTTAAATGTGAAATGAAAGGATTGGATTAGATGACCTGGAAGGACCCCTCTATCTCTAAATCTAGGATATTATCCTTCAAGAAAGTGGGGGTTCTTCTCTCTATTGTGTTGATTTAAAAAATAAAACCCACTGATTCTATCTTGTGTTGGTATAATTTCATAGAGACACAATATTAAAACTCAGAAGGGTGCTGAAACAATGCCAGAGCAGGACTTCCTGGCACTAAGCTCTGGTAAAAGAAAGGAAGGTACATGTTTGGGCAATTATCTTCAGCGACAGCTACAACATGCTGCACATATATATATATATATATATATATATATATTTTTTTTTTTTTTTTTTTGCCATTTTCTTTATTATTACAGACTGTCTGATGTTTTTGTTTGGGAAAGTGAAGAGGGAATTAAATGGTTCCTTGGTAGCCAAAAGACAGTAGTTATTTGACCTGCCAATTATCATAGCTTGGGAAATTTCCTAAATATTTGATTTGATACCTAGATAAACAAAGTGACTGGAAAGTTGTTTTTCCTCACCCTCTTGCAGTGACTTATGCTTGCAGCTTCTTGCTGGATAGGTGAAGAACGTGCCTAGTGAGGGTCCCTAATTGCCATATGTTGAGAAGGTAGGTGACTGTGTGGAGACTAGTGGCAGTCTGTGGCTGGTTCTGAGGAGAATTCTGTTTTATATTCTTACAATCATTCCCCTGGCTTAATTTGCTTCTCTCATAGTTCATGAGCTTTTCTTTCTTACAGTAGAAGTGTTAGCAATCTATCCACACTGAGTTTCCATCTTGTTTATCTCTTTTCCTGTTGTTTATTGGTACGGAGGAAACTAAGCTTATTATGTTGGTCCTACATGTTTACTTTAAAATTAAATTTTATACATATTTTTAATTAACAAGCATTTACTTTTTCTCCTTCCTACTTCACCCTCCCATTCTCCCAATAGAAAAAGAAAAAAAAAAAGATAAAAGAAAAATCCTGGTAACTGATATGTATTGTCAAGCAAAACAAATTTTCCTACTAGCAATGTCCAGAAATGTGTCTCTTTCTGCATATTTTGTCTGCCACCTTTTTGTCAGAAGATAAGGAACCTTCATCCTCGGTCCTTTGTAATAGTGGGCCCCTCATTGTACTGATTAGGGTTCTTGTCTGTCATAATTGTTCTAAAATTGTTACAGTAAAATTTGTTCTTTTGGTTCTGCACACTTTACTTTGTATCAATTTATTATAAAAGAGTCTCATAATTTCTAATTGATAATAATGATAATGATAAATTATAATAGTAGCATTTATATAACACTTAACATGTACCAGGTACTATC
Organism: Myrmecobius fasciatus; assembly: GCA_023553655.1. NCBI lineage: Eukaryota > Metazoa > Chordata > Mammalia > Dasyuromorphia > Myrmecobiidae > Myrmecobius > Myrmecobius fasciatus. Next base: position 554,852 of record JAJPUD010000470.1, on the reverse strand, counting down.
CTCAGCACTTTCCAAGCATTATCTCATATGGTTTTGCAACAACCCTGGAAAGTACTATTATTATCTCCATTTTACAGATGAGGAAACTGAAACAAACAGAATTTAAATAGTGTCTCAGGCAAGATTTGAACTCAGGTCTTCCAAGGTTTTATTTGCTTGGCCATCTTGCTATCTTATAATACAATAAATTATACATATATTTTCAAAGGTGAAGGAATGGTGTCAGGTAGCAATTATGTAAAACGGCAAAAGATGATGGGGTATGTAGTATTGTTTTTAGTTGGAGTGTCATAGGCTACAAATTCCAGCTGTGTCACCTTTTCAAAGCTCTTCCCATTGAATGTTGTAAATCTGATCCTAATAGTTTTTAGATCTCTGCACAGGAGGCAAGGTCATTACCATTGTATTCTTAATTAATTCTGAGGTTTGTATGCTTCTATAAAAGCTCAAATGGTCTATAAGGGGCACTGTAAGCATTGATCCAACTCCCTTTGCCCTTCAGTCAGGACTCAGGTCATCTGGTTATTAGTCCCTCCCCATTGTGTCAGTACAGAGGTCAATCAATCAACATATATTTATTAATCACCTTCTTTGTGCCAGGCACTGTCCTAAGCACTGGGAATATTAAAAAAAAAAAAAAAAAAAAAAAGGAAAAAAACAATTCTTCCCTTGAGGGGTTTACAAACTAATGAGAATGAAAATGTGATAACAAATAAACAAACTATATCCAGGATAAGTAGAAATAATTAATAGAGGGAAAGCACTAGAATTAAGAGGAGTTGAGAAAGGTGTCCTGTTGAAGATGAGATTTTAGTTGAACACTCACCTCTGTCAGAGAACAGAGAACAGAGAACACTTAGAACAGGGTTTTTAACCTGAGCTCTGTGGGCTTGGTTTTTCAAAATATCTTGATGACTACATTTCAATATAATTGCTTTTCTTTGTGATCCTGTGTATTTTATTTTATGCATTCTGGGATTTAAAAACATGATTCACCAGACTGTAAGATGGGCCATAGACCCCAAAAAGGTTAAATAAAAACACTCAAATAACCCTGGTCAGAAATCTGCTTGTTTTTCCAACAATCCAGTCTTTCAGCTCATTCTCCCACCCACCTAAGTTCTCCTTTCCTTCCTTTGAGCTATAATTAATTGCCTTTGCCTAAAGAACTACTTTAATAAACAGTTTAATCTGATTAGTAAAAATTCTCTACTAAGGAGTGGCAACTGCCTAATTGCTCAGGCATTATAAATAAAAGCTTAAGGTACCTGAGCTAACTTCCTTTTAGATAACTTGGATCTCTGATCCTCAGAAGCAGAGGGGAGGTGGGTTTGAGTCCCTGAGATGGTCCATATCAGGAAGTACTGAAATTCTTACTTGACACTGTGATGGCAGCAGAAACTCCAATAGGCCTGTCTTCTGTAATGTTTTTACTTGGACCAAGTCAGCTTCTCAATTGGTCAGCTGAGTCCTCATTGGCCTTTATGAGCCCTCTTTCTAGTGGAATGAGACGTTTCTTCCCTGGTCACAGAGAAAATCCAGCTCATAGAGAGGGAGGTTTTCTCCTCCACCCTTCACTTTTAGAGTCTTCCTGTCAAGAAACATCCAGGTGTCTAGCGCAGTTCTTAGGAAAAATCTCTAGGACTCAAGAGTAAGGTAGCTCTGAGGCCTCCTTCTAGAAGGATAATAAAGTTCTCAGCAGCCACAGGTCTGCTATACTCAGTTATGGTGATTCTACTATATTGTGACAAAGTAGTCAGAATCTTGTTAGAATTTCAGTAATCTTTTACATAATGCTCCTTTTTTTTTGACATTGTATTCTCTCATTATTATTTTTTTTGATATGTTGTCTTTTTTTCAGTAACATCTGACTTTCTATGAGCCCATTTGGGATTTTCTTGGTAAAAATACTGGACTGGTTTGCCATTTCCTTCTCCTGCTCATTTTACAGATGAGGAAACTGAGGCAAACAGGGTTAAATGACTTGTCCAGGTTCACCTAATTTGAAAGTGTCTGAGGCTGGATTTGAACTCATGAACAGATTCTTTGACTCCAGGCTCAGTTCTCTATCCACTAGAAGACAGAGCAATATAAAAAATGCCCCAGGAAATTGAGACCATTGGGAACTAATGAGAAACAGATGAAAGTAAGGGGAAAAAAGTTGGTATGGGAGCTAGATCTTCAGCCTACTCTCTGGGCAGCCTAAAGCCATTTAGTCTGGATGTGCTTCTGGAACACTGAAGGCTAAATAACTAGAACAGCTGAATTTTTAGTTGAGCCAAGACATGAGACAAGGTATAGGGGTGGGGCACAGAAAAGGGAAGTATCATGGTTAATCTGAGTTTTGGGGTTAGGTTTTGAATTTTCCATTTGGTGTTTAACTATAGGGTGTGTTCATCATTGTGAAAAAAAAAATAACCTTCAGTCAACATCTTACTTAACTTGACTATAATATTGCCCAATAACACTCTTAGGAATCCTAAAACTCCTTCTAAACTTCTCATTTTTGCCCGATTTTGGAAAGTAGAGCTGTAAGGCATCTTGGAGTTCATCTAATCCAGATTCTTTGTTTTACAGACAGGAAGCTGAGACTCAGAGGGACCAGATAACTATCCCATGGTCCTACAGTTCTTCAGTGTTCCTTCCACTATACTATGGCCCAGAGAACTTAAATATTTAAGGATATTGAGCTGATGGTACCAAAGCCACTTGGGCCAATGTTATTTTCCTGAATGCTTCACTGCCCAACGAATTCTCCCTTGTACTAAAGAAAAATAGCTGAGCAATACTAACTAGCAAAGTGATAAATAAAGATATTATCTTTATTAAAGATTTTTATTATTAAATTATATAACATATTTTATTATTAAAATAAAGATATTAAAAGTTCTCTTCCATAGGCCCCCAACTCTTTACCAGGAAGAGGGTGGATGTTGTTTTTAAAAAATCCAGAACCAGGCTAGGTCATTGCCATTCATCTGAGTTCAGCTGCCACAAAGTGATGATTTTGTTTATTCTGCACTGAGCTGCTGCTTCTAAGCCAGAGGCGTCCGGTCCCTAGGTGATATAATCTGTAAAACTTTGACATTGAGCAGCTGCCCAGTCCCGTGGTTCTTTGGGTATCATAATGCCTATAGAAGATATGCCAGAGTCATTAAGTGGTGGATTCCCAGGGCAGCGGGTTTCCCAATAGTCAGTGGAACTTGGCAGATGTTGCTTTTTCTCCCCACCCCACGGCCCAGTAGTTTGTTTCCAGCAGCTGCATCTGCCCTCTCTTCCAGTTCCATGCTTCTCAGGCCAGATGCAGCCATTGACTTTGTGGTGTATTCAGAAATACTCCATACTGAATTTCAAGGCAAGGCCCGAGTGCCATCTAACAGCTGCTGGGCAGCTCTAGTGTTCACATTCTGGGACTTTAGATGGTCAGTCATCTGGCTGAGGTCCCATTGGCCTGGCAACACGGCAGAACCAGGTCTGGGCCAATGGGTCGACCAGACCTGGGGCAGATGATCAATGGCTGCCTCTCAAGTGGGATAAGAGCAGAAATAATCTATGCCATCTTTGTAGAGCATCTCCACTCTGTAAGTCTCCCAGTTGGTTTATAAACTCCTGAAATACATTTCTGGAATGACTCACTTTCACATTATGGCCTGGCTCCTGGACCCCCATGGCTAAACTGGCCTTATGTGACTGACTCTTAGCTCCAGACTGTGTCCTTGCTTTTGCTGATGAATTAGGCTTTGTTTAGCCTTCTGCTTTTTTCTAGTTCTTTATTATTCTTCCTTTGATTATGTCCTTAGGGAAATCAGTGTAAAGGCAGTCTGGTGATTGATTGCCTTCTGAAACCCTATGGTATTTGGTATTTCTTTGTGGATAGGGTTGGGGAGAGAGGGTGCTAAATTAAAATAGATTTTCTAAACAATACACAAATACAGTCGACTTTAACAAATCAGTTCTATTTCTCCTAGTTTTGGTTGTGTAAGCCAGTGGGCTTTGCATAAATTCAGCATAATGTGCTGGTCAACAACAGCTCTAGCCCAAGCTTTCTGGTTTCTTAAAAAATAGACTGTACTTTCTATAAAGAGCTAGCTCATTTTCTCTCTCCTCCATTCTAACTCTCTTTTATTGGTAGAGATGATACAGTATATGAAGAATTTCAGATCATTGGAGCTGGAAGGGGCCTTATCTGATTAGATGACCTAATCTAACCCCCTGGTTTAAGGAGGAAAATATGAAGCCAAAAACTTGCTAGGGAGAACCACTTTCCTTATGGTAGAGAAGGTGCCAAATTCATTAAATTTGTGTTTTCCCAGGTCAGCAGGTAGAGAGTTGGGGGTCTATGGGGAAGGAAGGTTACATACAGTTTGGCAGATTTGCTTGATTGCTCAGTTTTATTAGCCATTTTTTCTGACAACCAGTAATGGATCCAGAATCCAGCTCTTGTACCTTGGTGGCCTTCCTATTCTATTTCCTTTCTGCTCTAGATTCCTCTTTTCGGTTTCTGTGAACCTGTCCCCTAGGCTGGGATGTGGTCAGGACTTTTCCTTTGACTCCATTGGTCCACTCTGGCCAAACATGAGCGGGAATAGGGTTCATTAGGTAACTGGTTTTAGCCTGAAACATAGCCACTGCTTTCTGCCATGATTTTCTTCTTTCTCTTTATAAGGTTTTCCAAACCTCTTTCACTCTTCAGGAAGCTTTTTCTAGGGCTAGAATTGTTTAAACCTGGTTTGTCATCTCCCCCATATGTGAAAGGGAAGCTTCATGGATAGCTTCATTGGCTGTAGGTTGCCGTGTAGGGCTTCTTTCTGCATAAGATTGAGAATTTTATGGCTTGCATGAATCTTTCAAGTGGAAACTTGACAGGGGGAAGCTCTTGCAAAAATAAGTTTATCAGAGAACAGACATATTCCCTTTTTCTCCTCCTTCATCAGCCCAAGCCAAATGGGAGTTGATCGACTGGCCTGATGACTCCAATATGCAGCATCGCTCTTGATGAGTCTGAGTTCTTTCAGGGATAGTCACGGTTGGGGGAAGTAGGCAGATCAAAGATGACAATTAGCTGATTTTTGTTTTTTTTTTTTTCTCCAAATGGGTACTCAATTTCCTACCTTTTAATAGAGGAAGGAAGCATCTAGTCTATCAAAACCTGTCTGTAAATCTGCTCTTTCAATCCCAGGATTGCTGACTCTAACAATAGGATATGCTGAAATGATTACTCCTTCAAAGGGAGTTTTAAAAAAAGTCCTCAGGGACTTTGGGTAAGTATAATTAAGGCATATTCATTTGAAACTTTTTGATGCTTAAATTTGTCTCTTTTCCAAATATAGCTTCCGACTATTAAATATTCTCTTTAAATGAATCAGGATTCTTCTACTTTACATGCTGAAAGCATGGTCTTCCCAGGGCCACACCATTGACCTTCAGACTATGAGATCTTAATTTCGTTTTAAATAAAACTGGCTTGTGAAGCATCCCTTGTAAAATAGAATCGAAAGCCACTTGTGGAATTTATCAAGTTTTAACCTGAAATAATTTATAATAGACTGGTAAGAAGCCTTCATTCCTAATTTTCACATGGAAGAAAAAGGGAAAGCCAGGGCTACATCAGAATACAGTCAAATACTCCAGCCACGTCCTTCCTCACTCTGGGATGGTGATATACTTTCATGTGGTAGGTTGCTCTCCCCATCCTTAAAAAAAGTCTTTTTTTGGTCACAGAATGACCTCAAGCTATTGTCCTGTAAGCCTCCCCCCTTTCTTAGTTAGAAAAAAGCCAAGTTAGATTCTGGTTGCAATCTACTCCTTCTCCTCCCACTCATTTCTCAACCTTTTCAATCTGGCTTCTGACCTCATTAGTCAACTGAAACTAATCTTTTCAAAATCACAAATGATTTCTTAATTGCCAAGTCCAGCGGCCTTTTCTCAGTCCTCAATCTTTTTTATGTCTGAACCTTTGACCTTACTGACGGCCCTTTTCCCCTTCATATTCTCTTCTCTCCAAGTTTTCATAAACTCTTCCCTCCTAGTTCAAGTCTGATTTTCCTGTCCTAGTGTTCTTTCACAGATTCATTTACTGGGTCACCTCACTCCCTCACTGGATTTATCAAAATGCTCTCTCCTCTCCTGTCCTGTTATCTCCTTTTCTCTCTTCCCTTCATCTCTTCTTTTCTAAGCCATTTTTCATCAGGATCTCATCACCTCTGATAGGTTCAGTGATTGTGTCTATGCAGATGACATCTAGATCCACATATCTGAGCTTTATAGCTCTACTTCCTCTAGTGGCTTATTGGACACCTTCTCCAAACAGAACTGATTATTTTCCCTTCAAACCCACTTTTTTTTCCACTTTTTTTTTGATGATACCATCATCTTTCCAGCCAAGCTAGATACAAAGCCTTAGAGTTATTTTCATCTCTTCCTTCTTCCTCACTTCCCACATCCAACCACATTTTAAGTCTTGTCAATTCTACCTTCGAAAATACTTCTTACATCATTTCCCTTTTCTTGGCTCTATCACTGGGACCCTAGTCAAGGGCCTTATCTCATCTGCATTTTTATTTACATTGTTCTTTTTCACCAGTGTGAGATCATTCGACTAATATAGTGCCTGGTTATAAGGAAGAAATTCAGAGAGTAAAGATAACAACCATGGAAACATAGAATTAATGGGTTAACTATCATTAATTAAATGCCAGGACTATATTAAGCACATAGAGTGCAGATAGTGATTTCCTAATTGGTTTTTCCACTTCTAGGCTCTCTCCTCTTCAGTTTGTTCTCCACACAATTGCCAAGTGCACAGGTCACTCTCTTGCTCAGAATGCTAGCTCCAGTTGGCCTTTAGGATATAATACTCTACTTCACACACACCAAACTTTCCTTCTTGTTGTTCCTCATACACAATGTTTCATCGCCTGTCCCCATGTCTTTACTGTCTCCCATACCTGGAATATACTTCTTCCTTACATCTGTCTCTTAAAACCTTTAGCCTCCTTAAAATTTCATCTCAAGGATCATCTCCACCATGAGATGTTAACTGACTTTCCCAGCTCCTAATGCTCCATACCCCCAAAAGATCTTGTATTTAGTGTATATGTATTTTGTATTTACTTGCATGTGTCTACTTTATTCCCTCAGATAACTGGCAAACCCACTAAAGGCAGGGATTCTTTGATTTTTATATTTGTCATCCTGGCAACCAATACATAATTGATGCTTCATAGATATGTGCTTATTTGATTAATTTTATTCTTAACTCATTTAAACACATGGTTTTAAAAAGGAATTTTTATATAAAAGTATCTTTCCAGAAGTGATTCCAGCATTAGAAGAACAAATTTATTAAATAAAATTAAACATGGAAAGCTGAAAAGGTGAAAGAGTGTTGGAGTAAGAAAAAAAGGCTGTTTATGGCTCTGTTACTAAAACACTTTCTTGGGCTAAGGGAGCCATTGAACCTTTCCATAAATAGGAATTGGGTATTTTCACAAAATCTTTTTTGTAAGAACATTACATAAATGCTAGTGTAGAAGAAATTAGAATCTTGCCTCATTCCTTTCTTTTCCCTCTATTCATCATGTAGGTTTGTACTAAGGTTATTTGGATCTGTTATTAAGGCCTTGACACTTGAATCTGTGCTGAATGTCCGTACTATCTGGCTTCTCATTAGTTTCATCAGCAGCACCTCCACGCTCAACTTAATGTAAATGACCACACAGGCAAAGGGAAACTTGGCTACCTCGAACAGAGCCAGTTCCCCAGAGAAGAGTTTCCCCAGGCAGAAATTAAAAGCTTAGAGCATTTCCAGAGCACAAAAAATCTAACTAGCTGCTTTTGGGAGAACTGAAGTAGAAGAACTAAAAATAAAGAGGAATCAGGTTGTGATTCAAAGACCCTGTGTTCTACAACTAAAAGGTATAGTAAAGATAGGACCTGTTGGAAAACTAGAGTAATGGTCCAGAACACAGCTAGAAGAGAGGTGAAATGATTTGCCCAGACTCACACATTTAGCTTGAAGAAGCCCTTTTCAGCCAGGGACATTTAAAAAGCCACAAACCCAAGAGCAAGAGTTATGTGTCATGTGTAAGAAATAGCTGCTCTCATAAACCAGACTGTCTTAAGGACAATATTCAGTCCCATGAAAAAGAACTATTCACACAGAGGTGGTGATTGTTATTTGTTCTTTGTTCTTGAAAAGGATCATGACATTAAAGGGGATGCAAGTGAGATGGATTTGAATTGGATTTGGGAGGGCTGTACAAGGTCACCTGCCTCAGTTTCCCCTCCAGAGACATCTGGGTCCAGTAGCCAGATATAGATCAGGATGATTGTAGATGGCCCTGAACAATGGTTTTTCCATATTCTCAGAAATAAGTTGCACCACATGTAGCTGATAAGGACACAAGACCAGTAGCCTTTAAGTACCTCTTCCATAGAATTCTATGAATGTAATATAAGACCGATGAAAATTTCAGCGATGAGCAACTCCATTGATCTCTCAATTTCAGAGACTTCCAAGACCATCTGATCCAATATTGGCTCAATCATCCTCAAGAAGTCATCCAAATTTCACTCGGAGACCTCAAGTGAGGGGCAGCCCATTCCTGCTTTAAGCAGGGCATTCCCTTCTAGAGAGCTAAAATTCCCACAATGTTTGTTTTTGTTTTTGTTTTTTTACATAGAGCCTAAACCTCTCTCCCTGTAACTTTCACCTATTTCACCCACTTCTGTTCTCTAGGGACAAAAAGAACAAATCCCTTCCATGGAAGGAATGACTCCTAAGATACTTAAGATCATTAAATTTAGACTTAGAGTAGGTGAGGATATTAAATCCAACTGTTTTGTTTTATAGAGAAGAATCCCAAGGTCAAGAGAGATTAAATATCTTTTAAAGCTAATAAAGGTAATAAATGACAGGGAGGATGTGAACCCGGCTATTGTATCTCCCATAAATCTTTTCTAGACCAAGCATCCCTGATTATTTTATTTTTTATTTTTGGAATAAAACAAACATTTTTGTAATACTACAATAAAAAAGATTTTACATGAAAATAGACCTACTCTGCACAACTTGCTATTCCTTTCAAATATACAGCAAAATTATCATGTATTTTTTTTCCTTCTCTACCCCTCCCTCACTCTAGATATTAGACACAATGTGTATATATATATATATATATATTTACACACACACATGAAATTATTCTATGCATATTTCTATTTATCAGTTCTTTCTCTGAATGCAGATGTCTTTTTCATATAATTAATTTTGATATTTATAAGTTAATATAATTTATTTACCTTATAACCTTTATATATATATATATTTATTTATATAAGTCTTTCACTATCCTTGGTACTCTCCTCTGGATGCTTTCTAGCCTGTGGGTGTTCTTCCTAAAATTTTATACCCCGAGCTGAATATGATACTGCAAATGTGTTATGTCTGTAAACAGAATTCAGTGGAATTAACCTCTCCCTGGGTAACACTATTTTTCTTCTAATATACCCTAAGAGCACAGAAGATTTCCAGTGGAAAACAAGAGAAATAGAATTGTCTGAAACTTGAGAAATAGTTCATTTAGCCTAGACTTCCCTTTGTGGTCTCAAGCCACCACATAATTACTCTTCATATCTTAGATGGTCACCAAATAAAAGGTTGTCAAATCTCTTTCAATACAGGTATATGCTTATATTGGTTTCTGATTTCCAGCTTGTCTAATTAGATCTTACAACTTATCTTAAATCTTAAATTCATATAGCATGTATCAATTTGGGTTTTCCCTGAGTAACATTTAAATGAAGTTGAGCTACATTCTCCTATTTCTTTATTACATGAATTTGGCTGTAAGACAGGAATAATCGCATCCCTTGAAATATGGCAATCACTTTACTATGGAAGCCTATAGTTACGTATAATTGACCTATGAGGTATAGAGTTACTTATGTCCTATCAGATCTTAGTCTATGAAATCAATATAATCAAGTGGCTCTATGGTAAGTATGCATTTTTCTATTGGCCCTTTATTTTGAATTAATATTATAATTTATATGGAGGACTCAAATGACTGATCAGATCTGGAGCAATTAAGTCCTGAAAGTGAGCAATTTATGTATCTAGATTAGTGATCTCCAAACTTTTTTGATCACTCTTACTAGCAATATGATTATATATATTATGTGGGTATAGATATATGTGTGTAAATTATATACTATTACACTAATAATTATGTACATTATAAAATTTGTGTGCAAAAATAAATTAAATTAAAATTAAAATTAGAACAGAATGAGATAGATGTAATAATATTTGATCTTAGGATTTATTGATTAGGAGAATGATGTTGCCAGACTTGCATTTCAAGGAAATTGTTTTGGCAATTGTATGGAGAATGACTATAATGTGGGGAGAAACTTGTGTTAGAAGGCTATTGTAATAGTTTAGAGAGGATGGGGGCCTGCTTTTTGGTTGTGGCTCTATTTGCATTCAGGAGACAAATGGGAGAAGAGATAAAATGACTCAAGTCTGGCAGTTGATTGGTTATGTGATTATGAAAACCTGGGTTACTGGAAGGATGACATTTCCCTCCACAGTAACAGGGAAGCTGGGGAAGATGGTGAGGTTGGGGGGAAAGATAATATAAATCATATCTGTAATCCCAATTGTAATCCATCTATGCCTGCTCCCACTGTGGGATTTCCCAAAAAGAAAATAGCAAATAAATTTACTTCTCTGAATTTTATTTTACTCTTTTGTAAAGTGAGGATGTTATTACTTTGTACTATCTTCCCCAAAGTGCTATGGTGAAATAGTGCCTTTGTAAGCATGAAATGCTACAGAAATATAAAGTAGGATAAATATCAATTCTGTTAATCAGTTTTTCTTCTCTGTCTTGAGTATACATTTCCCATATGGTCGTGATTCTCTTTTATACATAATTCTCTTTCCTTTTTTTTCTTTTGTATCACATTTACTTCCAAAAATTGGGACACTAATGCATTGTTGGTAGAGTTGTGAACTGATCATCCATTCTAGAAAGCAATTTGGAATTATATATAAAACTATGCATATGCTTTGATTCAGCAATTCCATGACTAGGTCTGTATTCCAAAAAGATCATTAAAAAGGGAAAAGGACCTATATGTACAAAGATATTGAATTCAGTTCTTTTTGTGGTGGCAAAGAACTGAGAATTGAAGGAATGTTCATTAACTGGGGAATAGCTGAGCAAGCTGTGGTACACAAATAATGGAATACTATTATTATATGAAAGAACAAGCAGGTGGATTTTAGGAAAACTTGAAAAGACTTATATGAACTGCTACAAAGTAAAGTGAGAGAACCACGAAGACATTGTACACAGTAACAGCAACATTCTATGAATGTTTTAGCTAATCTCAGAATACAATAATCTAAGACAATTCTAAAAGACTCATGATGGAAAATGCCATATACAGAAAAAGAACTGATAAGAGTCTCAATGCAGACTGAAGCATACTGTTTTCACTTTATCTTCTTTATGTTTTTTTTTAATTCTGGGCTGTTCCTTTCATAACATGACTAGTATGGAAATTTGTTTCATATGATTGCACATGTATAACCTATATTGAATTGCTTACCATCTTAGAGAAGGGAAATTAAGGAGAGACAGGAAATTTGGAACTCAAAATCTTTGGAAAATGAATGTTAAAATTTGTTTTTACATGTAATTGAAAAACATAAAGTACTATTTAGAAGAAGAAAAACATCCCTCTTCATAAAGTTATCCCTTGTGAGATTTTTAAAAAGAGAGATTTAAAAAAACCCAGTAAAGCTAACCAATTTGTCTGCTGTTCTTTCCTTTTTTTTTTGCTTTTGTATCACATTTACTTCTAAAAATTGATATGTTCAGTGTTCCCTACCTTTGCAATAAAAGGATTCTCCCGATTCACTTAAGAATCTTCAGGGGCATTTTTCATAGCTCCATTGCTTTAGCTTGTCTGTTACCAAATGCTCTAATAGGCAGCTTTGGATAAAGAAGGCTGCATTTAGAGAATTAATACAATGACTCTCCTCACCTCTAAGTTTCTACTGAAGTAATTCCCCACAAGCTTTTAGGTCCTTTTCCAGATCTCCTTTTTCCCTTCCCTGTAATTTGACAGAAGCCAAAAGAATTATGGCCACCTACAATTTGTTTGCCAGCATAAAACACCATCATTCTTTCCCTCAATTGGGAAAAATACTTCTCAGTGTTTTCCCAACCAGCTCCAAGCTTTCCTCCCCCTTTTCTCTAATTCAGTCTTTGCCATTTTTCTCCTTGAATAATAGTGATGGCAGCAGCAGTAGCAAAAATCTGGGCATAGCCCATAAAATTTATAAAGCAAATTTATAAATCTCATTTGATTATGGTTAGAACACCTGGGTGAGGTAGGTGGTGTAAGCTACCATTAATGGTCAGCTCCATTTTCATAGCTGAGACACGAAGAATGAGATGTGTAAAGACCTACCCAGGGCCACACAGATATTAAAAACAGGAAGCAAAAGTCAAACCCACTTTTTCTGATTTATGGTATAGCGTTTTCTCATCTGCATTAACCTTTGAGAACTATTTGCAAAAAGGTCTGAGCTATCATGAGTAATACTAATAATAGGCTTATGGAGATATCAAATTGTGCCTTAGCAACATTCACACATAGGATCAGACAGCTTCTTAGCTACAGTCTCAATCAATGAACAAATATTGATTTAGCTCTTACAATATACATCTGTTTTTTGCTTATAAGTGATTTTTGAAAGGGACTGAAATTTCAAAATGCAAACACCAGAATTAATTTAAAAAACTGCAAACTGAATGTTTGTGCAAAATTGCTTTGCATCAAATATAGTTCATCATCCAAATTTTCTTATATTGACGTTAGTTTACCAATTCCTGAAGATAAACAGCAAGGAGTCTTTGCTTGACAGTTGACCCCTTAGAGAATAGTAATCTTCTGCCCTGGCAGATATTCAAGAGCAGTCCAGATGTAAAGGTGTGTATCTTGCTTTAGGCCCTGTCTCTAGAGGAGTAAGCCTGAAGGAAGAAGCTTTAAAAATGGATGAAGAAATTCACATGACTTAGGTAGGTCCAGAAATGGAAATCAGTGGCAGACGACACATCCATGTCTGGCCCTAAGTATTAAGTGTTACATATCTCTTAATTTAATTGAGAATTGAAAGATTGAAAGCAAAAGTAAAAGGGGATAGCTGAGGATGAGATGGATAGATAATGTCATGGAAACAATGAACAGACGAATTTGAAATTTTAGATCTTTGAAGGGCTGGCACGCTATGGTCCATGGGGTCATGAAGAGTTGGATGAGATGGATCAACAACCTCACTTAATTTTGAGTTGTCTTTTTGATGGGTGCAAAGGGACTTCCTTTAGAGCCATGAAGTAAAACCTACCCCTTGCCTGCAGTGAGATGTGAGAACTGTACAGTTTGAGAAAGGAATACACTGTTTGCAGCAGCCCTTTCTGTAGTGGCAAGGAACTGGAAACTGAGGGGATGCCCATCAGTTGGAGAATGACTGAATATTGTGGTATATGAATGTTATGGAATATTATTGTTCTATAAGAAATGACCAGCAGGACGATTTCAGAGAGGCCTGGAGAGACTTGCATGAACTGATGCTGAGTGAAATGAGCAGAACCAGGAGATTGTACAGTAACAAGAAGATCATGTGATGATCAACTGTGACTTGGCTCTTTTCAACAAGGAGGTGATTCAGGCCAAATTAAATAGATTTGGTATGGAGAGAGCTATCTGCATTCAGAGAGGATTGTGGGGACTGAAAGTGGATCACAAGATAGTATTTTCACCTTTGTTGTTGTGTTTGCTTGATTTTATTTCTCTCATTTTTTTCTTTTTTTGATCTGATTTTTCTTGTGCAGCATGATAAAAGTGAAAATATATTTAGAAGAATTGCACATGTTTAACCTATTTTGGATTACTTGCTGTCTGGGGAGGGGGAGATGGAGAGAGAAGGAGAAAAATATGGAACACAAGGTTTAGCAAAGGTGAATGTTGAAAAGTATCATTGCCTGTATTTTGAAAAATAAAAAGCTATTATAAAAATAAAAATATAAAACAAAAACCACATACATATAAATACAAAAAGAGAGAAAGAAGTATACTATAGTTCCCTTGAATACTCTCTCAGCAAGAGAAGGAGAAATCATCTAAATTTGAAGGATTATTTAGGTCTCTGGAGGCAGCGAGGCTCACTGGAGGAGAAGGTTGCTCAACTCTCTAGCAACAGAGTGAGTGCTTCCTCCTCAGCCCCAGAACCCTCAACCCAGAGAATTACGTTAAGTCTGGAGGACTGTTTTACAAGGTCCTGGGAAGGTAGAGCTTACTATAGGAGAGGGAAGAATATTTGTCTTGACTGTTTATGGACTTGGCCACAAACCCTTAAATAAAAACTATCCTGCATTTTTTTTGGTGGGGGGAAGAAATTCCCTTTACTCTGCACCTTTCTCAGTTGTAACAAGAAAGGGCCAGGCTGGATGCCAGCTCTACATTTTAGGCTACTTCTCGAGGGTGCCACAAAAGTCACTTTAATCAATCACTTTTGTCTCAGAAACAAATTTCCCATAAAAGAAAATCTAATTCCCTCAAACACCTGATTCAGGGCCTGTTCCCTCCCCTTCCCCTTAAAAAAAGGAATTTGTCTTGGGATTGAATATTTTAAAAAAACAAAATCTGATCTACTTTAAACACCCAAATCTGTTCAAATAACATGGAGGTTGTGACATCTGTTGACAAAGGCAGGAAGTTCAAAGCAGCATGGCTGACACATTGTATTGAGTTCTGATATTTTTGGCAGCTTCCAGCCTGTGGCTGGAGAGGCCTGTGTTGTTCAGATGCTGTGGGAGAGTTATTCCTGTAAATGGCCATCTAGGGCACTGGGCAGGGAACACTGGACGTGAAGGCACTCAACAGATTGTCAGAAGACATGTCTGTGCTTTGTGATTGAATATGAAATTGGGAAATATCAAGCATGGTGACAGCGAATCATAAAATATTATTACACTTGAAAGGAACCTCTTGCTTTAGCTTGGTCAACTTGCTCATGGAAACAGTTCTCTCCCGGCCCAGTGTCCTTCCCTAGCATCAGGTTGGGGCCCTTTCCAGCTCTTACTGTACAGGCCACAGTCCACGACTGTGTTGCTTCCTCTAGGAACCCAGAAGAGGAATATTTGCTGCTGAGACTGGGAAAAACTCCCACGAGCAGACTCAGCAGACTCTTGGATTTCCCTCCAGACCTTCAGGCTGCTGGTCCAGTCATCTGGTGGTTCTGTGTTAACTTCCCAGTTGGAGCTGATGGAATCTTAACCAGCAGGAAATAAAATCCCTAAAACAAAAGCATATTTCCCTAAGTAAATATCCGAAGTCCTAACAAAGCTGGCTCCTTGGGACACGAGCACAATTGAGCTCTTTCCATTGTGAGACACTTCAAACAGTGGTCTGAGTGCTGTGGGATTTGTAGGGCAGCCATGAACATGTGCCTGATGGGGACAGAACTTTTAGTACACTCCCCATTCTTAATCCAAATGGAAGTTTTCAGCTTCAACTCGATTTCCTCTTATTATTTCATTATCCATTGCCCAAAGACCTAAAAAGAATAAGAACAAGCTGCAATATTTGGTCAAACTAGACAGTGGGTTTCTTTTTTTAAAGCACTTATAAAACTTTATTTAATGCATTTATTTATTTAACACTTAAATACAAATTTTTTAAAAAACTGTCTTTTTAAATGCAATTTTATTTTTTAATTAACAAAAATATTTTTTCTTTCTCCATATGTGTGTACCTATATTTATTTATGTGTTTCCCTCCCAATAGAATGTAAAGAACTATTGCATTTGTCTTTATATCTCTTTTGCCACAGAGTAAGCAGTTAATAAATGCTTATTGATTTAATGATATGATTCTATGCTCTATGCAGGAATTTGGAGCTTGATATGATATATTTTTTCATTTTTTATCATAAAATGCAAGAATATATAGGATCCCCCCATTAATACATGTAGTGATGTAGGGATAGACTGGACCTAGAATCAGAAAGATATGAATTAAAATGTACCCTTAGACACTTACTAGCTATGTGACCCTAGGAAATTCATTTAGTCTCTACCTCAGTTTCCCCATCTATAAAACAGGGAAAATAATAGCATCTACTTCCCAGGGTTATAGTGAGGATCAAATGAAATAATATTTATAAGGCACTTTGTGAACCTTACAGTATTATATAAACACTATCCTTTCCTCTTCTTTCTTTCCTTCTCCTCTTTTTAAAAAATATCATTTTCAGGAGTGATTACAGTCTTTGTAGCTGTGCTTGTTTTCTTGCTCTTCATTTTTCAGTCATGCCTGATACTTCTTGACCCCATTTGGGGTTTTCTTGACAAAGATACTGGAGTGATTTGCCATTTCCTTTTCCAGCTCATTTTACAGACGAGAAACAGAGGCAAACATGGTTAAATGACTTGCCCAGGGTCCCACAGCTAGTAATTGTCTGAGTCCAGATTTGAACTCAGATTTTCTTATTTCAGGCCTGGTGTTCTTCCTACTGTACCATCCAACTGCCCACTTCTTATCTCATCTCATAGTTTATTATACAATTCTTTCTATGTTTGATTGTCCTGTAATGTAATTTATCCATGATGTGACCATGTGAAAGGCACTCAATTTCTCAAAGATCTCAATTTCTTATTTGTGAAATGAGACTTGACTTGGATGTTCCTTGAAATGTTTTCCACCTTTCTTGTTATTAAAAATGGAGAAAAGGCAGGGACTTGACTCACCTGAGCTCTCCCAAATTCCCCTCCAAACACCTAGAGTATGGAGTTTTGGCCCAGGTGTGCAGCAGATGGCTAAACTAGGCTACAGAGTTTTATTTAAACTGTTGGAGCTTTAGCTCATCAGTATCTGGACCTAGATCTTTAAATTGATCAGGACTTAAAGACACAAGTCTTATGACAGAAAAGTGACTTTCTCCTCTTTCCTTCCCTCCCTTCAACAAACTATACTTTGCAATTCTGTGCTCAGGACTGTGGGCCCTTCTTGTGTTTAGATGGCCTGCCAACAAGCAGCAGATATAAATCAATAATCATTTATTAGATATCTGTTATGCATCAGGCACTGTGTTATATAATTAAGCACAGGGAATACAAAGAAAAGCAAAAACTTGGTTTTTGTCTGCAAGGAACTCACATTCTAATGGAGGAGGTGACATGCAATCAATTGTATAATTATAAGATATTTACAATGTAAAGTAAATGGAAGACAATCTTAGAGGAAAGATTCCTGCAATAGGGGTGGATGGAGAAAGGCCTCCTGTAAAAGGTGGGATTTAAGTCGAGTCCTGAAGGAAGTCAGGAGGCAGAGGTAAAGTGTTCCAGGAATGGGGGACTGCCAGTGAAAAGTCATGGAGTCAGAAGATGGAATATTGTGTCCAAAAAACAGCAAGTAGACCAGGGTGATTGGATCTTAGAGTTTAGAGACAGGAGGAAAATGTAAGGAGACTGCGGCTTGTGAAGGGCTTTAAAAACCAGAGGGTTTTATATTTGATAGCAGAAATGCAGATTAAATTTTTGAGCACTAACCAGTATGAATTAGCCTTCAATAGTGATTGTGCAGGGAAGTTTATTCTATTTTCAGGGACTGAGAACTAGTGCCATGGTGATGAACATCTTGTGTAGGAGGCTTCATGAGCTTTTTATCTAGGAAACAAAAAAAGAAGGCTTTGAGGGAGGGAGAATGGGAATTAGGTAATGTTTCCACATTCCCTCAATTTTTCCTCTTACTACCTTGATGTGCCTAGTTTAGGTTATCATGCTTTCAGATCTCAGCTGTTATCTGGTCCCTCATGATTTGGACTTGACTCTTGAGGACAATTGCTGTGTCTAGTTTTTGCTTTATCTTCAATCAATCAATCTACAAGCATTTATTGTTATTGTTTAATCATTTTTTAGTCATGTCTGACTCTTTGCGGCCCCATTTGGGGTTTTCTTGGCAAAGACACTCAAATGGTTATTATTTCCTTCTCTGGCTTATTTTGAGAAATTGAGCAAACTGAGGCAAACAGGATTAAGTGACTTGCCTAGGGTTACACAGTTAGTGAAGTATCTGAGGCTGCATTTGGACTTAGGAAGAGGAATCTTCCTGCCCCCAGGCCTGGCACTCCATCCGATGCACCACCTTTTTGCATTTATTAAGCCATATCATGTTCTAGAGTCTGGAGATACAACCACAATAAATGCAATAATCTATTCACAAGGAACTTACATTCTAGGGGAATGTAGGTGAAGAGTATATGTACTATATATAGAATATATATATATATATATACATATATATATATATATAATAAATGTAAAGTAAATAAATGCAGATAAATATAAAGTGTTTAAATACAAGGTAGTTTGGGAGGGAGGCCAGTAGCAGGTGAATTGATAACATGAGCTCCATCTTGAAGGAAGAGAATTCTGAGTTTGAGGTGAGGAGGGAGTACTTTGCAGGAATAAGTGACAATTATCACAAAGGCATGAAGATAGGAGAAGATGGGGTGTTAGATGTGGAGAATAGAGAGAAGGCTACTTTTGGAATTGTTGGAATTGGGGTTTCTCATTATTTTCAGATAACACTTTGAGCAATTGCCACATGGTTAATTTAAACATAAGAAGAAATGCTAGTAGAGATGGTAGCCTCCCTATGGATTTGGGGAATGGGCAACTTCTAAATGGCACAGATCAGATTGCCTCTCAGTGTGATACAAGAATGGTTGTTGTGATGGTTGGAAAGCATTTTGCTGGCCTGCACAAGATTATTTAGCCAAATAGTTCATTTGGATGATCTGAGTTTAGCTTTTTATCCGCCCAATTTAATCTAGTTAGTCAGATACTCTGAACCACTTTGAAAATGTGTACACTTTTTTAATGTCCCTAAAATTTTCCCTGAAGTAAAAGCCCATCTTTTAAAATTTTTATTGATTATTTTTATTTTATGTTAAACATGTTATATGTAAAACAATTTTTTACATTTGTTTTTAAAATTTTGAGTGCCAGATTCTCTCCTTTCCTCTCCCCCTCTGCCCCCATTGAGAAGACACATGTGAAAATAATTTTTTTTAAATTATCAATAGTATTTCATTTTTTCAAATAGGTATGAAGATAGTTTTCAATATTCATTTTTATGAGACTTTGTGTTCCAAATTTTCCTTCCTGCTTCCCTTACTCTCCCCTCCCAATATAGCAAGTAATCTGATATAGGTTAAATAGCATGAATGAAGATATACAAATCATTGTCATAAAAGTCATGTTATGAAAGAAAACAGAATTCCCCTTTAAAAACCCTCAAAAAATAAAGTAAAAAAATTATGTTTCATTCTGTATTCAGACACAATCAGTTCTTTCTGTGGGAATAGATAAATTTTTCATCATAAATCCTTCAGAGTAGTCTTGGATTATTGCATTGCTGAGAATAGTAAAGTCATTCACAGATGATCATCCTACAACATTATTACTTTGTCACAGTACATTTCATTTTGCTTAGTTCATGGAGGATTTTCCAGGATTTTCTGAGAGCATCCTGCTCATCATTTCTTATAGAACAATACTATTCCATCATAATCACATACCACAATTTATTCAGCCACTCCCTAATTGATGGGCATCTCCTCAATTTCTAATTCTTTAAGGCCCCTCTTTTTAACTCTATTATTCTTCCAGTGACATGTCTGTGATATCCCTAACACTTAGTATAGTGCCTCTAATATGATAGATGCTTATAATATAGTAGGTATATAATAAAATAAATAGATTAATATAATATATAACAATAATATAGATGTTCATTACATTGATGGAATACCATAGTTTGTTAATAGTTGATAATAACAATAATGATGATGAGCAAGCATTTTATATTGTGCTTTAAAGTTTTCAAAGCACTTTTTATATGTTAACTCATTTGATCCTCAACATCCTGTAAGGTCAGCACTGGTATTGTTCCCATTTTGTATATGAGGAAACGGAGACCAAATGACCTCCCCAGGATCACACAGCTAATAAGTGCCTGAAGCAGGTTCCCACTCAGGTCTTCCTGATTCCAAATCCAGTGACTTATTTGCTGTGTATAAGTTGGGGAGGGGGGAAGAGCTATCAATGTAACGATAGCAAGATAGCTAATGAATAGCTTGTGTGCATCCCGTGTCAAGAGAATCTGGGGTAGACCCTTAGCCCCAAAGGACCTCTGTGGCAGACTTGGGAGGGACATGGTCAAGCATGGGATTATTCAGGATGGCCAGATGCCAGGGTTGTGATCTGGATGTGAAAGGACTACTGATATTGATGAGCTCACAGCCCCTCTGAAATATTAAAAGAAGTAATATGCCCCATACTTGTTGGCAAGAACGCTATTGATCTATAAACAGAATTAAGAGTCCTTTCCTTGACTATGTTTCTCCAGTGCTTGTCCATAGGACAGAGACTGAATAAAAACAAACCCTGCCTTGGATACTCTTGGGTCACTCATGTTGTCTCTGCTTCCCGTAGTGGGACTTTTAAATGAGAACTGAGATCTGTCCTTACATGTTATACTTCCTAATGTTCCAAAAAGAGCTGAGCCCTTTTTATAAGTCTCACAGGGTTTTGATCATCCTAAGGCTTAATTAATTATGATTAGTTCCCTAAGATAGCTTGTAGGAATAATATCAATTATAACTACTTTGCCCTTGGCCACCAAGATCCCTTATACAATGTAATCACCTAATCATCAAGGCCATAGACAATGGTAAATTTGGACAGGATTGTGTTTCCTGGACATTGGGGGTGGGAGAGGTACTGTGTTAGAATAGCAGGATTTTTTTTTATTTTCAAAACACATGCAAGGATAATTTTTCAACACTGATCCTTCCAAAACTCCACGTTCCATTTTCCCCGTTTCTCTACCCCCACCCCTAGATAATCAATAATCCAATATATGTTAAACATGGTAAAAATATATGTTAAATCCAATATATGCATACATATTTATGTAATTATCTTGCTGCACAAGAAAAATCAGATCAAAAAGGAAAAAAAATGAGGAAGAAAATAAAATGTAAGAATACAACAAAAAGAGTGAGAATGTTATGTTGTGATCTACACTCAATTCCCACAGTCTTGTCTCTGGATGTAGAGGGCTTTCTTCATCACAAGATCATTGGAACTGGCCTAGCAGGATTTTTTTTTTTTTTAGGTACAACCCAGTTTTCCATTAATTACAGCAGTTTCTTGCTTTATCCTTCATATACTGTTTTGACTACAGTCATTCACCTTGGGTGGCTTTTTTTGCGGGGGGAGGTTGATGGTAGGGATAATACCAAATTTCTCCTTTCCCCCCATCCTTCCAGCTCCTTTCCCCTCTTTGTTTTTGGATCAGAGTAATTAAATCCTGCTTCTTTTCACAAAGTCATGGGGCTCCAAAATAGGAAAGCTGCTTCATAATCCATTGAGAATATAACCAACTCGTTCTCCATGCTAATGTGCACATGACTAATTGAAATCCACAGATAATGGGAAGAAAGGGAATCATCCACTCTCAGCTAATAGCTCCAACTTTATCCCCCACTAAGCTTCTGAACTTCTTACCATACTTGCCAACATATGGTCACTGTAACTTATTTGTGGCAAGTTCTCCAGTGGTTTTATGGACTAGCCCTGATACATTTAAAGATTAGGTATCAGGAAAGGTGGAGAGGAGTAGAAATTGCAATGGCAGCCAGGAACCTGGTTCATCCACAAACTGGTTCATCAGTTCTTATATAACAGGCAATTAAACCTATTCTCTCAAGCCTATATGCTGATATTTCACCTTTAGGAAAACTTGTCTTCCTGTCCCTTTTTCTTATCTGTTTTTGTGATAATGAAGGTAAAAAAGCCTGAGAAGGTCACTCCAGTAATGGATAACAGGATTTGGAACTGGAATGAATTTTAGGATTATGTAGTCTTGAGTTCTTAACTTTATTATTATAATTTTTTAATCATGGCAGTCTGTTGAAGCCTTTGGGCTTCTTCTCAGAATCATATTATTTACTTATTTGTTTATGAAATTCAATTTCATTTTTAGATATGCATTTTCTCTCACCCACTTCCTTCTGCCACTGAGCAGTAAAAAAGTATTTTAAATACAAGTACAATAAAGATAAGTAAATAAAAATATTTAAATTAAATAAAAATAAGTATAATTAAATATAATAAAACTAGATTTACCATGGAAACCAATTTTAGTGAAATAGAGTTATTAAAATACAAGAAAAGAAAAACAAGTTAAGAACCCTTGGTATAGCCCAACTCCCTTTTTCTACAGATGAAAACACTGAGACTTAGGTCAGAGAGATTAAATGGCTTACCTAACATTAATAGATAGTGGCTAAGTGAGATTCAAATCCAAAGTTCCTCAACCCCAATTCCAGTGCCCTTTCTGGTACATTCTTCTGCCTTACTCTACAAAGGAAAGGCAAAAACCCAAGTTAATATAAACAACTGCTTATTGCATAAAATTCCAACAGATATGGTCAGCATTTTAGTGATCTTATTGTAAAACAGGTTGTTTGTTTTAATTTTACAGTAGTAATTATGGTATATTGGATTCTTTCTCTTGGTCACTCATTAATTCAATTCTAGGGGCATTTAAGTGTCTACTATACATAGTACCCCAGCTTTAACAGAGACATATGTCTCTAGGAAGGGACTTTTATTTAAAATGCTCATTTTCATCTTGACTTACTTGTTTAGAATTAATCTTTAGTGCACAGTTACTTTAATAGGTTTTAAGAGCTTGAAACTGAAATATTTTGGGACGTGCTATATGACTAATACCATGTAGACATTAGGTGGGAAGAATGTAGGAGAAGCAAAGTCTGGTTAAGAGTTTCCTTTCCTTCTCACTCAGGAATCAAGGCATCAACATAAAATATTCAATAATAATAATGATGGTAATTGATCAAGTGCTAAATTGGACACCCTAGCCAGTTAGCAAATCCTTTCCTTTACCCTTAGAAAAGTCTTACATTCATCCTTTATTTTCCATTATGACTCCACTTGGAGACATATAGATCCAGTTGGAGTCTCTTTGCCAACAACCATAAGGTAATTTCCTGCTTATTAAGGAGTCATTTCAAACTCTTCGGGACCTCATTTGGGGTTTTCTTGGCAGAGATACTAGATTGGTTTGCTTTTTCCTTCTCCAGATCATTTTACAGATGAGGAAACTGAGGCAAACAGGGTTAAGTAACTTGGCCAGAGTCACATAGCTAATAGGTACCTGAAGCTAGATTTGAAATGAGGTCTTCCTGATTCCAGACCTGGTGCTCTATCTACTCTACCATTTGGCTGCCCAATAAAGAAGTAGAGAAATACTTTTTTTCCTCTACTCTCTTCAAGAATCTTGTATACTTGGTCACTTGGTGAATTAATATATTCTGCCCAGTATAAACTGTAATTCCTTGGAACCAGTGGAGGACAAGATAATGTGTCATGGCCAGTGACAGATGGACAAATACCTTTATAAAATGTAATTCAGAGCTACTAGTCTAGATGTGAAGCTTTGTTGGATCTTTTAAAATAACTGTGTCTTGGAGATGAATTTTATTTAAGTTAGGCACTTTTAAATAAAATGGGCTCTTTTAATAAAGTCCTTCCTAGATACATGTGTGATGTGGGCAGTAGTGAATAGTGACCACATACTCCCTTTTAGGAAGGAGGAACTAGAAGGAGCCTACATCCAAATGCCAGTAAAAGACTTATAAATGTTAAGAAGGGGAATTTTTTTTTGGTAAAACCTCTTCTACTTCTGGAGTAGGACTATGCTTCTATCATATTATGTAGCTCTAATTTATTTAGATACTGATTAAGGATCCAACTGGAGCGCTTTCTAGGAGAGTGTTTTTGTTTGTTTTTGAAGAAAGGAATTTTTGTTATATTGTTTGCCTTTCTTGGAAGGTATAAATAAGTGCATCCAGTCATTGTAAGCAAATCCTCAACAGAATAAATAATAGTTATTTTTTGTTTCTAAAGTTTAGGAGCAAAAAACCTGATCTCATTCAAAGTCTTTTGTGCTCCTTGTATTATCCTGAACAACTTGGCAAGGGGTATTTTCAGTAACTAATGTACTGCCAGCAATCAGTAAATGTAAATATTCTGTGCATAGAACAATGATTGAGAAGCAGCATTAAGTGCACAATTATGACCTGAATCATAAGTAGGGCCAAAGAACCAGGAGGGAAGTGGAAGAGGGGGCAGGGAATGAGAAGAGAGGGAAGGATGCTGGGCTTCCACATGGAATTAAAGTGAATCTATGAGAAAGGGCAAGCCAGATGTTACTTAGACCTTTTGTTAAAATTATTTCTACAGGTTATGACAGCTGGTTTTTCAATATTGCTGTTTGACACAGTCCTGGACATTGCTATGGTGGCTTGGTAAGTATTTTGTTTAAGGATGGGAGTTAGCTGTTTGTTTGGTGAGCACCATTGTTTAGGGATAAAATGCCATTGGTGGTTTGGTAAGTATTTTGTACAAGCTTAGCAACTGGACCCTGTTGGCTTGGTAAATTCAGTGATAGGAGATGGCCATTGGGCATTTGAATTTCTTGGTGTAATTCATGGCAAGCAGTGTAGTAGAGAATGAGTGCCACAAAATCACCCGTATTTGAATCTAATTCTGCCATTTCTTACCCCTGGAACCTTGGGCTTCTCTGAACCTCAATTCCTTCATCTGTTAAGAGAAGGCACAAAATCCTACCAGATCACCCAGAGAATTTTAATGTATTCTGGAGAGTGTGCTGACCACTGTTGTCCAAGTCCCATCAAGCTAGAGCCATGCAATCCCCAAAGAGAAAGTTTATAAAGTATAGTCAAGGATATGGTCCTTATCATACAGTGTTATCACTTCAGCATATTCTTTGCCTAAATTATTAATCAATTTATAAAACTTCTCAATGCATGAGACTTTTCCCAGGGACCAGACACATACACAAGGTCCCCAATACCAAGGTCTGCTATAAAAACACTATCTTTTTTTTCTTTTTCTTTTTTTCTGAGGCAATTGGGGTTAAGTGACTTGCCCAGGGTCACACAGCTAGGAAGTGGTAAGTGTCTGAGGCTAGATTTGAACTCAGGACCTCCTGACTTCAGGGCTAGTGCTCCATCCACTGTACCACCCTAGCTGCCCCAAGACACTATCTTTCTATGCTCTCTTGATGGATTCCCCCATAATATAGATATGCTAGCACTGCCCCTGAGACCCGAGCTTTTGTCTGCTACCTAAAAGCATCCTGGGGGAGGAGAGGGAAGGAGACTCTTATGCCTTCCTTAATTGGGATCATTGGAAACAGCTGTGGCAACTGCCATGTATTTCTCATTGTGGTCACAAGTATAATAATAAACATACCCTACCAATTATTTTACAGTTTACAAAGTACTTTCACATCCATTATCTCAGATGATCTTCACAACAACTCTGTGAGGTGGGCAGGCTGGGTTTCATTATCCCTGTGTTGTAGT
The DNA here is from genome assembly GCA_023553655.1 of Myrmecobius fasciatus. Classification (NCBI taxonomy): domain Eukaryota; kingdom Metazoa; phylum Chordata; class Mammalia; order Dasyuromorphia; family Myrmecobiidae; genus Myrmecobius; species Myrmecobius fasciatus. The sequence goes on along the minus strand of JAJPUD010000470.1, from coordinate 529,285 downwards.
TGAGAAAACAAAGTCCCCAAGAGATGGTTTCCTTTGTTCTGTGAGAGGACCATGGATTGGGGGGAGATGCCCTGACATGCAAGTGAATTGGATTTAAGTGAGGGAGGGCTGGCAAAGTCACCAGTCATACTGTCTCCTCTAGAACCATCTGGGTCCAGTGGCAGGATGCAGACCAGGCCCTGGATGCAATGGCAGACTTTGGCCTTTTTTAGTTAAGATCTTTCCCAGGTCTGAATTTGACTGAGGCAACTGCCAATTCAGTGATTAAGGCTAGGTAAGAAATAAGGCAGAAAATGTTTTTTTTTACCTAGTGAAAAAAAAATCTAATCTGAGAGGGGAAGATCCTCGGGTTTCTGCCCAAAACAGAAATACTCTGCTGAAATTATATATTTCTTGTGCTTTTTCTCATACTTGCTATAGGACACCCTCCCCTCTCCCAGCTCCATTTGTGGATTGATTTGGATGAACTCAATCTCTGGAGCAGGAAATTTTGAGAAGCTGCACTTATTCATGATTGACATAGTTACAGGGAAAGAATAGCCTTTGGAAAGCTGTAATAGTGAACACTTTGTATCCACTGGCAATGACCAGCTATTGTTATTACCTTGTGATTTTTGTTGCAGTTTTACAGGACTAGGGAAGGCAGTACAGAGAGATTAATGAAATAGATAAAATTGTCTCCGGGTCATCATTGAAAGACTGTGTCATATAATGGAACTATGTCCAGAGTCAGAGGACCTGGACATGAATCTTGCCTCTGATGCTTTTTAACCTCAGTTACCTCATCTATAAAACGAGGGGAGAAGCCGGAAAACGATGTATATTTTAACAACATTGTAAAAACAAACTTTGAAGGACTTAAGAACTCTAAGCAATACAATTTTCAACTGTGATTCCCCAAACCAATGACAGAAGGATGATGGACTAAATACTCAGAAAGAGAGATTTTTTTATGGTGATTTATTTTGCTTGAATAATTATATTTGTTACAAGGTTTTTGTTTGACTTTCTCTATTTCCAGTAAGGAAAGGGAGATGAGAGGAAGAGAAAATAAGTACTTGTTAACTTTTAAAAAATTAATTAAAAATATAATGACAACAGAGCAAATAAATAAATAAATAAATAAATGAAATGGGGCTTTGAACTAGATGGTTTCTCTGGCCTTCCTCTAAATCTGTGAGCCTAAGATCTTTTAGTAGCTAGCTTAGAAGTGAAAACAATGATGTATGCTGCTAGTCACAAATATTTTATTGGCTCTGTTTGATCAGATCCATATGGTCACATCCTAGCCACCAAAATTAATCCCATAAGGGAAAATAACATGAAGAGGTTGCAAGTGGCTCTGGCTAAATATCACCACCGTCAGCCACATGACTGATAGCATACTCCCAGCCCTAAGCATCTTCATTCCACCTCCAGAAAGGTATCTAAGCTGCAGTAAAGCCCTTTTCACTCACCTCTCATGAGTTGATCCACGTATCTGACTATTGAATACACTGTACTGAGGGGGAAACGTTTAACTGGATTGGAATTGTTGGGATTGCTTCAAACAAGACAAGACTCATTTTGGATTTAAAACTTTGCACATCTATCTAGGGGCCCTTTTTTGTTTTAGTGTGAATGTTTTGTTTGGTAGATTTATGCTTCAAAATTAAAGAAAAAAAAATTCCAGTTAAGAACTCAGTTCAAAATTGGGATTTTTTTTAATTTTTCATTTTTCAGCAATTATTATCAAAAATTTTGTTGTTGTTCATTTGTTTCAGTCATGTCCTATTCTTTGTCATCCCATTTTGGGTTTGTTTGTTATTTTGGCAGAGATCCACTGGAGTGGTTTGACATTTTCTTCTTGAGCTCATTTTACAGATGTAGAACTGAGGCAAACAGAGTTAGGAGACTTGCCCAGGGCCACACAGCTAGTGTCTGAGGCCAGATTTAAACTCACAGAGATAAGTCTTCCTGACCCAGAACCACCACTCTATCCAATATACCACTTCACTGCCCATCAGAAATTATAACATATAGGATTAGGGGAGAGGGTTAGGAGGATTTTAAAAGAATAGCTTTGGTTAGGTAAGACATTGTTTTTTATTTTTTATTTATTGAATGAACAACAACTGTTAGTATATTTGCTTGAGATCTGTTTTTTCTCTTGGCCTTTTTCCTTTTTAAATTAAATTAAGTTTAATTAAAAATTTTTTTCTCAATAGTATTTTGTTTTTCCAGATACATGCAAAGATAGTTTTCAAATTCACTCTTACAAAATCTTGTGTTCCATATTTTCTACCTTCTCCCTGTTTCAGACAGCAAATAATTCAATATCAATTAAACATGTGCAATTCTTCTAAATATATTTCCACATTTGTCATGTGTAAGAAAAATCAGATTAAAAGGGGGAAAATGAGAAAGAAAAAAACAAGCAAAGAAAAAACAACAACAATGGTGAAAATACAATGCTTTGCTCTGCATTTAGTCTTCATAATTCTCTCTTTGGATGAAGATAGAATTTTCCATCACAATCCCTATTGGAATTGCCTTGAATCATGTCATTATTAAAAGAGCCACATCTATCACAGTTGATCTTCATACAGTCTTGTTGCTGTGTACAGTGTTCTCTTGGTTTTATATACTTTACTCAGCATCAGTTCCTATAAGTCTCTCAAGATCTCCCTGAAATCATCCTGCTGATCATTTCTTATAGGACAACAATATTCCATGACATTCATATACCATAACTTATTCAGCCATTCCCCAGCTGATGGGCATACTTAGTTTTCAGTTACTTCCCACTACAGAAAGGGCTGCTACAAACATTTTTGTACATGTGGGTCCTTTTCCCTTTTGTTATGATCTCTTTGGGATACAATAGAGACACTGCTGTTTGATAGCCTTTTGGGCATAGTTTCAAATGACTCTCCAGAATGGTTGGATCAGTTTACAACTCCAACAATGTATTAGTGTCCCAGTTTTCCCAACAATTATCCCCTCCAACATTTATCATTATCTTTTCCTGTTATCTTGGCCAATCTGCAAGGTGTGAAGTGGCACTTTAGAATTGTCTTAATTTATATTTCTCTTATCAATAATGACTTAAAGAATTTTTTCACATGACTAGAAATTGCTTTAATTTCTTCATCTGAAAATTGTCTGCTCATATCCTTTGACACTTATCAACTGGGGAATGGCTTGTATTCTTGTAAATTTGGGCCAATTCTCTATATATTTTAAAAATGAGACCTTTAAAAGATAGCTTTCAACATTCATTTTTGTAAGGCTTTGTGTTGCACATTTTTCTCCCTTCCTCCCTTGCCTCTCTCAAGTAATCTGATAGACAGCAAACAATCTGACAGAAGTTAAATATGTGCAGTTCTTTTAAATATATTTCCCTGTTTGGAATATTGTGCTAGAAAAATAATGCCAAAAGGAAAAACAAACCATAAGAAAGAAAAAGCAAACAAACGAAACATGGCAAAAATACTATGCTTTGATACACATTCAGTCTCCATAGTTCTCTCTCTGGTTATGGATGGCATTTTCCATCTGTTCTAATTAAAACATTCTTTTTTAGAATGGGCAATGTTTCCCTCCTGCCCAGAACCAAAGAGATAATATGATGATGATGATAGTAAAACTATTGCCAGATATATGGTGTCTGAAAGTTTTTCAAACTTATAAACAAACTGGTATATTCTATGAACTTAGCCTTTTAAAAAATTAAATGGGGAATGGGGAATAGGGAAAGTTCCAAACTATGATTTCATGTGATTTAGGGAACTTCCAGGGAGGAATGTACCAGTGTAGACTGACAACTGTTTGCAGCATATAGTTAGAGAAAATCTGTTCATTTGTTTGTCCTTTGTTCTCCAACTGGACCAAGACAACAGGAAGGTGATGTCTTGATTTGCAAGTGAATTGGATTTGATTGAGGGCGGGCTGTGCAAAATCACCAGCCTCTTTCTCTTCTCTGGAAACATCTGGGTCCAGTGGCAAGATATAGATCAGGGTGACTAGAGATGGCCCTGGATGCAGTGGGAGACCATGGACTTTTTAAGCTAAGGTCTTTACAAGTCTCAGTTTGACTGAGGCAGTGGCCCTGTTAGTAATTAAGGCTAGGTAAAAAATGAGGCCTCTTAATTAAAAAAGAAAGGAAGGAAAGAAAGAAAAGGAATGAAGGAAGAAAAATAAAGGAAGAGAAGAGAAGAGAAAGAAAGAAAGGAGAAAGGGAAGAGAGAGAGAGATGGACAGACAGAAAGACACATACAGGGAGAAACAGAGAGACAGAGAGAAAGAGAAGAAAAAGATAGAAATCAATGGGATGTGAATACCTTTGGGGTTTCTGACCAAAACAGAAACAATTGCTATTGACAATTTATAGAGATTATATGAAGGACTAAAATATTCAGTGAATTTCTCAGGATCTAGTAGCTACTATGCGTTAGACTTAGGACTTGAACCTTGACTCCAAGCTTTGCTCTCCATTCACTGTGCTATGTTGCATTTATTTACAAGGCTGAAATAAAGTATTTTGCATATTTTAGAGCACAACATAATTAATATTTATTATTATCCATTAATGCATGGTTATTTATTAATATTATTATCAGTACTATTATATGCTTGCTTTTATGACTAATTCTGATAATTTATATGATTTTTCAGAGTAAGTCATATCATTCATAGAACTGGTTGGGGGGGAGGGAAAGGGTCCTAATATACCTGCTACTTAATTTGATCTATTATGTCTCCCAAATCATATGGCATCTTTTATTTGTATAGTATCCTTAGTAATGTGTTAGTTACAAAAGTAAAACAAGATTTTGTTAGGATTTCTTTTAACCTCAGAAGGAAGAGGCTTGGTAGTTTTAGCTTATGTGTTGGGGAGGAGACAGCTTCCACATTTGGGTCTTTGAAGAAGGAAATCGATGTCAGCTGTTAGTTCTTGTGAAACAATCATGTTCTCAGTGCCAAATTCAAGGACAGTTTTTGTCTTTTGGGGGGCCTGGAGAAGAAGAAATTTTACTGGGAGTTTCTTCTTGTTGCTTATAGAGCTGAGAGAGGAGTTTCAGAAGCCATGGAGCCTGTCCCCACCCTGTTTGTGGGTAAGATGAAACTTTCACCATCAGAGACTGAGAAGAATCTATTTTCATTTTTCAAAATTTCTAGAAAAAGAGTTCTAGAAAAAGGCAGTGAATAGAGGCCAATTTCTGTTCTGAAAAGGAAGGAACAAGAAGAAAGGAAAACATTTTCCTCATACCACATAGGGAGTGACTCTTAAGTAATGGTTTGAAATATGTCATCAGCTGAGTGGAGGCTCTTGGAGGAATGGTTCACAAACTCCTCCGTCCTGCAAGTATTCAGATCAATAAGATGTATCTGGGTTATTTCACAGTAAAATAATAGGGGCTTCCAGGAACAAAACTGTTTCATTCCTCACACTGAGGCTGAATCACACCGTGGATGAGAAGGGAGGGTAAGATTGTTTTTTTCCATTGCATTGGGGAGCACTTTTTTTTTTAAAGAATGGATATTGATCTCTCATTCTAACAAGTGTTTTTATGGCATTGCATTGTGAGGATTCTTAAAAAAATGAAAGGCAATGTCCTTACCCTCAAGGAACTTACAGGCTGGTACATGATTCACTTTCATGTAAAAAAAATGACTGCACAAGCACGATAATTGTAGAAATACATATAGAAGAATTACACATGTTTAACAGATATTGGATTATTTGCCATCTAGGGGAGGGGGGGGAAATTTGTAACACAAGGTTTTGCAAGGGTTAATATTGAAAAATTATCCACATATATGTTTTGAAAATAAAAAGCTTTATTAAAATAAAAAAGTGGCTGCACAATTCAGTATATGATTGAGGCAAATGAGTGGTACAGATAAGTCCTGTAGGTGTGTAGAAGAGATAGAAATTACCTTTGGTTTGTGTGTATGTTTGTATATGCATATTCATGTATATATATATGTGCATATGTATACACACATATGTTTATACTGTATATATCTCACAGTTGTGCTCTAAATAAATCATAGGACTCATAAACAGAAAGGAAAGGAGTTAAGGAATCATATTCAATGGTCTTGCTGAGTTCAAAGCTCTTGGAGGATATTGGAAGATAAATGTCTAAAATTGGTAATATTACACTTTAGAAATATAAAATAAAGGCTTCATTCCATACTAGAGATCTTTCTCCTACCCATCTAGAAGATGTCTCCCTAAGGAGTGCCATGAATTGGGGGCAAGTTGAAATCTAGCTGCCAAAATTTTGAGAAAAGGAAAATGACTCTGTTTCTGGGTCTGTTTTTGAGATTCTCCAAATCACTGTCATTCCAAGCTTGACAGATTCTAAATTGTTACAGAGTCACTTTAGTATAATAAAATTTCATTGAGATTCTGTGTGATTTTTCAGCATATAACAATTTGAAGTTAATCTGAATGAGAAGTTGGGATAGGGATACTGACTAGCAGCCTACTGCTGAGATTGGATAGTAAGAGCAGCAGTCAAAACAATCACATGTAACTTTTCCATATTTTATAACCTGTGTGTTTTGTTGCTTACCCTCAGCAAAATGGAAAGCAGAGCCTGCTGTGTGGTACGTGTACCCAGAACAAGGCAATAGAACATGTGTGATCACTGCAGAAAGAACCTTGGCTGTGGAATTTCCTGATTTTTTTTGGAGAACCCTAGAGTTTAAGGAGGGCATGTTTTCAGCCTCAAAGAATATTTCCAACCACAGAAAGACCTACCATGCAAGAGATTGTCAGACTATGCTTTAGGTTGTTACTATCTTTTTGTAGAGACATTTTCTCATTGTACATATGCAACTGCCTTAGTCATCTACTGAGGTAGTTGTCAGTAGAAATGATAGAAATGGTAGAAATAGGTAAAGAGCCCCAGCAGGACCCAGATATCACCTTGCAGTTTAGAATGGTCAGGGAAGAAAATACTATTTAAAGTAAAGGCAAGGATTTAGATCAGGAATTTTAAAAATACTTTGCCCAGATTTAGTAAAAAAAAATACCCCTTCAGTCAATATTGATCAATTTCTAAAATAACAACAATGAAAATAAAAATAGTAATAAAATTTAGAATGATTACTGTTGCTGATTAGCTTTGTGCCTTTTATTTAAAAGATCAGATAATTTAAAGGAAGAAAATTCTATTTTCAACTTTAATTGTAATTAATATACTTCAAATTTATAAGGTTTTGCTTACATAAAAAGTTTGTGTTTGGAGTGTGTCAATCCATTATAATCCAGAATTATATAGAATACCTTGACTGTGAACACTGTTGTTTCTGTTGCTGACTGTAGAATGAGTGTATATACTTGTATTTATTAGCTACATATATTTTTATACATATTTCTTGTCTCCATTAGAATGTAAACTTCTAGAAGGTGGGGTATTTATATCTCTGGGACCTAGCACAGGTTCTAGCACAGAGCTGACACTGAAAGGTTCTTATTGATTGGTTGCCCAACATCACACAGCTACTAAGTATATCTGAGCCAAGATTTGAACTCTGAGCTTCCTGACTTTGTCTAGCACTCTATTCCCTACCTACCTATGATTGTATAGATGACAAAGACTGCTGTCCAAGGTCCTGGGGCAGTCCTCCCAACTAGCCCAGAGTGGTTCTCTATGCAAATGGGTTAATTGAATTAGCTCTTTTTACCTGGCTCATTATTGTTGTTCAGTTGTGTCTGACTACATGACCTCATGGACTTTGTCCACGGTGTTTTCTTTTTCTTTTTAATTTTTAAAGCTTTTTATTTTCAAAACATATGTATGGATAATTTGACAACAATAACCCTTGCATAGCCTTGTGTTTCAGATTTTTTCTTCCTATCTCCCCTCCCCTAGATGGCAAGCAATCTAATCAACGTATGTTAAACATGTTAAAATATATGTTAAATCCAATAGTCCATGGTGTTTTCTTGGCAAAGATGCTGGACGCTTCTCCAGTATGTTCCCATTTTACAGGTGAGGAACTAAGGCAAATAGAGTGCTAAGTGGCTTTTCTAGGATCACCCAATAGTGAATAGCGGAGGCAATATTTGAACTTGGGTCTTTCCGACTCTAGCTATGATGCTTTATCCACTCTGTCCACTAGCTAGTAAGACCTTAAGAAAATAGAGCATGGCAGTTATGGTTTGGTGGGAGTGTATGGAGAGAGAAAGCAGAAGAAATCTAGAGAAATGTCAAATACCATACAGACCATAACATTCCTGAATACAGCCCAAAGCAGATTAAAATGTAACTGAGAAATAGTTAACAAAATAAATAAAACAGCAATATAACATAATATTACCTTTTAAATCTAAATTAACATGTGGTCTATAGGGATCCCTATGTGTGATGTAATGGCCCCCATTTCTATTTGAAGGCAGCAAGGTGACACAGTGGTAAAACAATGAGCCTGGAGTCAGGGAGACCTGAGTTCAAAATCTAGTCTCAGACACTTTCTAGCTGTGTGACCCTAGGCAAGTCACTTAACCCTGATTGCCTCATCTGTAAAGTGAGCTGGAGAAGGAAATAGCAAACCACACCGTAATCTTTACTAAGAAAATCCCATGGGATCATAAAGAATTTGAGTTTAACCCCCATTGGTCTAGAGCATTGGTTTTCAGACTTTTTGATCTCAGATGCCCTTCACACTCTTAAAAATTATTGAGGACCCTCCCCCCAAATATGGCTTTTTATGTATCCTGGGTTAGGAATTAAAATACCTTAATATTATTATGCAAATAGTTTAGATCTTGTGCCTGAAAAGGTCTGAGGAACCCTTGGGGGTCCTTGGACCATACTTTGAGAACCACTGAGTCTCATCTAGAACAAAGATTACAGAGAAAGAGCCTGGTTGATCACAGTGAGGATGTACCCACAGCTGGAAGCAGTGAGAGGAAACTGAGTGCCTGATGGAAGAGAGAAAGAAGTACTGCAAGACAGGAGAAGTAGATGGGGAGGGGGCGATGGAAGGAGGAGGGCACTTCACCTATTTCCCTGCCATGTTTACAGATTTACTCAAAAGGAGAAGTTTATTTGTATGGTCTCAGACTATAAATGCAATAGATGAACTCAGCAGCAGAAATTTATTTCTTAGCTATTGATGTTTGTCCGTTTCAGGAATGATGAGGATTACAAGATCTGCCAACAGTTCTGTAAAACTCAGGCTTAAATAGTACTTATGCTATTAAAATTCAAGCCCCTGCCTCCCACATTTGTTTCTGTTTCAGCATTTACCAGATTTGTTCTGGTTTTTCATAAGCCAATGGGGTAAATTGCAAGACTGTCACACTTTAGTTTGTAACTAGAAAGGGCAAAGGGCTAGTCTTTTGTCCTGTGCTTTTCTCTAGTAATTTGGAAGACTAGAAGCTTAATGTTCCATGTTAGAATTTGCAAAAACAAAACATTTCAAAAGTAAAAGACATCTTCCCCTCTTGATCTCAGCTCATTGTGACCCTCCATATGTGCCCCAACTGTGTACATTGCCTTTGGGGTCATACAGCTTTTGGGGCAATCCAATTGAGTAAGGTCCTCAACCCTTAAATGGATCTGTAACCTTACTGATTTTGAAGCTCCTTCCAGTGATGCAGATCTTAACCCATTCATGCTTGCTCATCCTGTGAGACTCGCTTTGACGGTGTCTTCTGACAAATTCCCTCAAGATGTATCCTGGATACTAATAAATGTTGTTCAGTCATTTAGTCATTTCCAACTCTATGTGACCCCATGGACCTTGTATACTGGGATCTTTTATCCTCTACTATCTTTTAAAAAATTTAATAGTATTTTATTTTTTCAAATACACGCAAAGATAGTTTTCAACATTCATTTTTGCAAAACCTTGTGTTTCAATTTTTTCATCCTTTCCCTTCTCTCCCCTCCCCAAGACAGCAAGCAATCTGATATAGGTTAAACATGTGCAATTCTTCTAAATATTTCCATATTTGTTATGCTGCACAAGAAAAATCAGATCAAAAGGGAAAAAATGAGAAAGAAACAAAAAACAAACAAGCAAACAACAACAACAAAGGTGAAAATACTATGCTTTGATACACATTCAGTGGATATGGATGGCTCTTTCCATCCTAAATCTATTGGAATTGCCTTGAATCACCTGCATTGTTGAAAAGTGCCAAATCCATCACATCATCTTGTCGCTGTGTATAATGATTTTCTGCTTCTACTTACTTCACTTAGCATCACTTCATATAGGTCTCTCTAGGCCTCTCTGAAATCATCCTGCTGGTCGTTTCTTACAGAACAATAATATTCCATAACATTCATATACCATAATTTATTCAGCCATTCCCCAATTGATGGGCATCCATTCAGTTTCCAGTTTCTAGCCACTACAAAAAGGGCTGCCACAAACATTCTTGCACATGTGGGTCCCTTTCCCTCCTTTAAGATCTCTTTGGAATATAGGCCCAGTAGAAACACTGCTGGGTCAAAGGTATGCACAGTTTGATAACTTTTTGAGCATAGTTCCAAATTGCTTTCCAGAATGGTTGGGTCCATTCACAATTCTACCAACAATGCATGTTTTCCCACATCCTCTCCAACATTTATCATTATCATTTCCTGTTATCTTAACTAATCTGAATATCCTATCTTTTGAATTCTGTACAAACTCATGTTCATTGTTCTCATGATACTATCCATCTTATTCTCTGCCATCCCCTTTTTCTTTTGCCTTCAGTCTTTCCTAACATCAGAGTCTTTTTCAATGAGTACCATCTTTTCATTACATAGCCAAAGTATTCAAGCTTCAGTTTCAGTTTTTGACTTTCCAGTAAATAGTCTGAATTAATTTCTTTAAGTATAGACAGATTGGATATCCTTGTTGTCCAAGGGAATCTCAAAAGTCTTTTCCAGCACTACAGTTTGAAATCATCAATTCTGTGATACCCAGTTCTAACCCCACACATTGCTGGTGGAAAAACCATAGCTTTGACTGTTTTTGGAGAGAACCAGCCTCCATTCTGGAACTCCATAATGGGATATTACAAGAGTATTCGCTAACTTCCCTAGGGGTAACTCTCCAAAAATTTTTAATTGAGTTGTTTGTTTTTGTCTCTGGAGCTGATGTTGGAATAAAGGGAATCTGGAGAGGGGAAAGAAGGATAAAGGGATGAATGGATGAGGAGAAGCGCCAGGGCTGGGATGTTAGCTATTGAGACTGGCACTTCTCCTTTCTCCCTCAAAAGGGACAATTAGTATATGAGTGTGGAGTGAGAGTAGATCAGGGAGAGATAGAAATAGGGAATATGGTTCTGGGTAGCAGTACCTGAAGCAGAAAAAGGAAAAAGGGAGACAAATGTCCAGCACCAGCAGTGGGGAAGAGAAGGGAATTCCTGTAGTCACTGGGACCATCCATATATAAGAAATATGTTTAGAATAAACAAAGATTGTCCCTACTCTTCTCACCCTCAATATGTCACTTCCTGCACAGACTGGATAGCTTTTGTTCGTGGTAGTGAAAAATCTTGAAAGTCCCAGAGCATCATGCACTGAGACCATTTGGGTAGCCAGAAATACCACAATGGAAAAAGTAGCAAGGGATCACTGGCTTTAGGTGGACAAAGGCCAAGGGTCTCCTATAGTGGACAGCTGTGAAGAGCAAGTTGAAAAGCTAACCTTTTTACACTTGTTTGCAGCCTTCTGCTGGGTGGACTTGGAGAAGCCTTGCTGGTTTACTCAGAAAAGATGAACACATAGAGAAAAGAAGGAACATAAAATGCACCAGGCTGGCGAAAGGAGAAAGCAAGACTTCTGTGTGGATGGAAAAGATTACATGAAAACAGCCAAAATATTGGGAACCAATGTCAGGACCACTTTCCCAGGAGAGGGGCCAATGATGTTCCTACGGATGATGGAGGGGTAACCCTCTTGATGTTGTTATCATTAGAACTGCCTTGAAGAACTAAATGTGTTAGGACTACGAGTAGCTACCCGTCAACACCAATTTATTAGAGGCAGAAATGGCCATTTGGCGGAGGGAGGAGAAGTAGAATCTTCCCTGGTATTTTCTCAGTCCCTTCTGGAAGCACAGGATTCATTTTTATCTACACAGATTCATTTTATACTAAATACCTATTCCCGAGTCTCCCATTTCCCAGCCTCCAACACTACCTCAACAGTGTATGGCAGAGGACTCTGGGTTTATTTTGTCTGCTCATCCTCTCTTCTGGGAATCCCATTCCCTAGATTATCCTTTCTGGACTGGCAAGGAATTGCAGAATTCTCACCCATATGCAGCTTCGGGAGAGAATTCCTTGGGAAGGAGTCCATTGTGACAAACTGAATGTTTGTTCTGGGCCATGCTAGAAATCAGCAAGACAGCTCAGCTCCTCTGTTGTGAGCTCAAAAACATAGCTTTTTGTTATTGTTACTGCTTTCCTTTCCCTCTCACATTTCAGAGTTTTCTGAATTCTCATCAAGTGTATGTTGCATTTATTTTTTTCTTTATTTCTGCACACTGTTCCATCTCCTGCAAGTTGAAAACTTAATGCTAAGTTATTACAAAAGGGAGCTAGTTTCATAAGCACTGATGGATGTTCTGGACAGTAAAAGATACTCTCCCTTCCCTGCCCCTAACAACAACAAAAGCCCAAACAACCTGCACTCCCCAAACCCTTCAAATGAGTTAATTCCATGGCGCCAGAGCAGAAGTGAATCAGTTAACAAGAAAACAAGTTGTTTTTTTTTTCATGCTAGACCAAGAATTGGATTGGAAATGTTATAACTTTATAGGAATGGATTTACATGAGATGAGAATTGAATTTGGGATCGACACAGAAGGTGTTGAGGAAATCAAGATTTGACTCCAATTTTTTTTTCTATTTACTGTTGTTCCTGTGAAGAAAATGCTAAGTTCCCTTAATTTACAGAGTTTTGGCATTTTGTAGCACGACAGGGAAACTAGCTCCTGGAAAATTATATTGTTATCAAGTCACAGGAGCCAGAGGCTGGAAGCTCAGCTTAAACATGCTCTGCCCCATTCTAAAGAAGCCCTGTGTTTTCATGGAAGATGTCCGGTGAATGGTGTTTCCTTCTTTCTGCATAAGCATCCCACCCACCCATCTGCTCTGTCACTGTTCTCCCTCTGGACCCCTTCTTATTTGGAGCAGGAGCAGCTCTAGACTCGTGGCCACCTCCCTGGAGAAGTCATTTCATTTAGTTTTGGAACTGCTCTGGGGCCAATCTGCTCTAATGCTGAGTCTCACCTAACCCACCATATACAGCCTGACTGCTGAAGGACTCCACTGGACATCCCTTGATGCTCTGTATTTCTTGGGTTTAATACTAGTCCCTGGGCACTGTTCTATATGTGTAACCTGCTCCACCCCAGACCCTCTGCTGCCCCCAGTAAAATGTTAGCTCCTTAGAGCAAATAATATCTCACTTTTTATATTGATATCTGTCTTAGGACAGTGCTTAACTCTGTTAATTGCTTTTCAAAAATGCCTTTTAATTCATTTATTTAAAGAAAGAGAAGGGGGAAAGGGAGGAAGATCCATTTTTACCTCTAAGTTTATGAACGTAAAATTCTCAGATGAGTTCTGTGATGGACAGTGATGATCAAAATGTTTGAAACTTTAAAAGATTCTTTTTAAGGAGTGCTGATTTGATACCAAGTTTGTACCTGGAACCAATTCCATGTATTTTTCTCAATCCTTTTAAATAATTTAAAATTTTTTTTCCAAAATGTTGTTTGCAAGTGTTTATGTTTATCCTGCTGTTGTTTCACTTAATTTCTTCAACCTTATGATGTATATTACTTCTCCACCAACCTGATATGCATCAATGGAAGAGTTCACTATTTTGACCTTACCCAACTCAGACTGTACAGCTGGGTTCTATTCCTTTTCACTGGCAGAAAATGTGACTTACCAAAATACCATATTTTTTCCTGCCCCTTCAAGTATTGCTTAAATATTCAGAAATTTGAAAGACTGGGTAGTACCATAAAATATTATTTATCCCATCCTATTGTCTCTAATCAGTACTGATCTCAAAGGATCCCAGTAATAAATTTCAATTTTTTTTTAAGATCCTCAGGAAAAGGGACTGTAAGCCACTCTTATTTTTTTTAATTTTCAATAGTATTTTATTTTTCCAAATACATGTAAAGATAATTTTCAGCATTCATTTTTATAAGACTTTGTGTTCCAATTTTTTCTCCTTTTCTCCCCTTCCCTAAGACAGCAAGTAATCTGATATAGGTTACACATGTATAATTCTTTTAAATACATTTCTGTATTTGTCATGTTATGCAAGAAAAATCAGTCCAAAAGGGAAAAAAAAACCATGAGAAAGAAAACAAACAGACAAAAAAGGTGAAAATACTATTTCAAACCACTCTTGTCAATGACATTCCAGGGTCTCCTTTGGATCCAAAAGCTCTGGGTTAAAATACTAGCTCTAATACTTCCTAATTATGCGACCTTTAGTCTCAGTATCTTCATCTGTAGAATGAGGAGATTAAACCAGATGACTTAAAGCCTGTTCTAATTCTGGGTTTATGAACCTAAAATTCTCAGGTGAGTTCTGAGATGGATGGCTTAAAGAAGCCACTGTTGCTTTATGGCCTTACTCCTTTGTTTTACAAATTTCACAAATCTTTGTGAAATGTTTTTCTTTAATTATTTCTCTGGACATTCTTTACTCTTTAACTAATACCTTGAGTTTGGGGTTGGCTCAGAATGCAGAGGTGAGTCAAGATATTGCCTGAAATGTATGCTCTGTTTACAGACTCATTTGGGTTCATCCTTTTGATGTTGATATTTCAATTATATTTATACCTCTTGATACTACGTCCAATGTAATTTTCCCTTTTATTAATCCAAATAAAGTTCTTTGTGTCAATAGAGAAAAAATCTTATCTGCCTAATATTGGAGTATTAGTATAAAGACACAAATCACATTTTTTTCCCAAATTGGTTATCTTCATCTCTGATGTTCTCTCCAACCACTGCATGGTATTGAGTCTACATTAGCTGGGAGGTGGAGAAAAGAAAATGTGGTTGTATTTTACATTTATATCCCTCCTCACACACACAAATAGAAACAGAAGCTCTCCATCCTCAACCTGGCTGTTTTACCTGATATAACTGGGCCTGGGGTGGGATGGAGGGCAGAAGAGGAGGCAGCTCTCAGGCCTCTTCCCACTATAATCCTCTAGAGCATTAATGGAAATAATGAGAGAGCTTTGGTTAGATGATCACAGAAATTGCTGACACAAGAAAATTCAGAAATAGGAATATAGATAATGGGTAAAAAGTCTCTCCGCTACTCACAAAAAGGGATGTATTTTCTTATTCCATTTAAGGAGGTTGATAGACTGGGTTCCTAAAGACCAAAATAATATTCATGTCTCAGTCTTTTTCCCCAATTACTTTCATTCACCCAACATGACCAGATTTCCCAACATTCTTCATAATTTTTGGCTTCTCAGGCATCAAGCTGCTCCCACCTGTTTTCCCCTAACTGCTATCAGCTCTAAAAATAACAGAACAGAAAATGATGTAAAACACTAGCCATGGTTTCTTTGTCTATCCAACCTCATTTATATGGACCAGAGACATTCAGATACCAAAGGAACATGCAAGGAAAAGAGTGGTCCATCAATTAGTGCATCAGATAAGCAAAGAATTTCCCTTTAATAGTATTTTATTTTTCCAAATACATGCAAAGATAGTTTTCAACATTCACCTTTGTAAAATCTTGTGTTCCAAAATTTTCTCCTTCTTTCTTTCTGTCTCCCCTGGCCAAGACAGAAAGCAATCTCATATAGGTTAAACATGTACAGTTCTTCTAAACATATATTTTCATATTCATCATGCTGCACAGGTCAAAAGGGGAGAAACATGAGAAAAAAACAAAATCCTCAAGCAAACCACAACAATAAAAGGTGAAAATGCTGTTTTGTGAACTGATACTAAGTGAAATGAGCAGAACCAGATCATTGTACATGGCAAGAACAAGATTATATGATGATCAATTCTAGTGAATGTGGCTCTTTTAAACAATGAGACAATGACTGAAGCCAATTCCAAAGATCTTGTGATGAAGAGAGCCATCTGTACCCAGAGGGAGAACTGTGGGAACTGAGTGAGTGTGAATCATAGCATTTTCACTCTTTTTGTTGTTTGCTTGCATTTTATTTTCTTTCTCATTTTTTCCTTTTTTATCTCATTTTTCTTGTGTAGCAAGATAATTGTATAAATACATACACCTATATTGGATTTAACATATATTTTTTACCACATTTAACATATTTTGGATTACTTTCCATCTAGAGGAGGGAGGGGAGGAAAGGGGTAAAATTGGAACACAAAGTTTTGCAAGGGTCAATGTTGAAAAATTATCCATGTATGTTTTTTTTAATTGCAAAGGAGCTAATTTTATTTTTTTTCAATTCAAAGCATATACATGGATAATTTGACAACATTGACCCTGCATAGCCTTGTGTTTCAGATTTTCCCCTCCTTCCCCCTCCCACTCTTTCCCCTAGATGGCAAGCAATCCAATATATGTTATATATGTTAAAATATATATTAAATCCAATATGTGTAAACATATTTATGCAATCTCTTGCTCTACAAGAAAAATCAGATCAAAAAGGAAAGAACATGAGTAAGAATACAAAATGCAAGTGAACAGCAACAAAAAATGAAAATGCTGGGTTGAGATCCATATTCAGTTCCCACAGTTCTCTCCCTGGGTGTAGATAGCTCTCTTTATCCCAAGATCATTGGAGCTGGTCTGAATCATCTCACTGTTGGAAAGAGTCATGTCCATCAGAATTGATCATCGTATAATCTTCTTGTTGCCGTGTACAATGATCTCCTGGTTCTGCTCATTTCACTTAGCCTCAGTTCATGTAAATCTCTCCAGACCTCTCAGAAATCATTCTGCTTATTATTATTCTTATTGTTGTTGTTATATTATCTATATATTATATATGATCTATAAGAACAATTATTATTGTTCTTATAGAACAATAATATTCCATAACATTCATATACCATAACTTATTCAGCCATTCTTTTTTTTTTAAAATTTTATTTTATTTGCATAACATATGTGTGGGTAATTCTTCAACAATAACACTTACATAGCTTTCCATTAGAAATTTTTCCCCCCAACTTCCCCACCCCTCCCCTAGATGGCAGGATATCCACTACATGTTAATTATGTTAAAATATTGGCAAATCGAATATATGTATACATATTTCCAAACTTATCTTTGTTGTGCAAGAAAAATCTTATCTACACAAATGATATATCAGATAAAGGAAACACAATGTAAGCAAACATCAATCAAGGAGTATGAGAATGTTATGTTGTGGTCCACATTTCGCATCCCTCTCTCTGGGTGTATATGGCTTTCTTCAGTGAACAATTGGAGGTGGTTTGAAACATTTCATTGTTGAAGAGAGCCATGTCCATCAGAATTAATCGTCATATAGTACTGTTGTTGCCGTGTATAATGATCTCCTAGTTCTGCTCATTTCACTCAGCATCAGTTCATGTAAG